>JABUQX010002876.1:47500-52500 GCA_015478945.1 Trachelipus rathkii | reverse complement strand
TCGTAAGATATTACTGTGTTAACTGGCTATGATGTGTTAGAAACTTGAGCATAGGGTAAGGTTTTGCTGGATAATGTTAGGTTTGCTCGAGAATTTTGCTAATGTCTACGTTTATTCATGGCTCAAAATGATGTTATATTCGGTATGGGTGACACTTTGATGAATGTAGTGTCAGTTCATAGTTCATGATGCTGGTATATTTGATAGACTGGTCACTTTGTTAAGGGATTTTGTTGGATAATACTGCATTAGCTGTTGCTGATATGTTGGAAAAGTGGGGATACATTGAGTTTTGTATGTCCTGTAGCTGCTACCTTGATAAGTGGTGGGAATTTTGTTGAATGTTAGTGATTATTCATACCGGCGAGCGTATGTTAGTTTTGTCGTTGTACATTATATTCTTAGTTCAGGTTATGATATGTTAGCTTTATTGATGTGAAAAACTTTGTTACCTTAACATATATTCGTAGGTATGTATGATAAATAGGTAAGGTTATGATAAATGTTTGTTAAATATTACTATGTTAAGGTAAAAATACCAATGATATGTTACAGATACGTTTGAAAAAGCGTGAACAGGTTACGTTCTGTATGCAATGTAGTTACTTTTACTGCATGTTAAGCTACGGAACTTTGTTTTAATGTTGAATGTTTATTCAATCTTAAGGTATGTTAGGTTTGTCGTTGTACGTTATATTCTTAGTTCATGTTATGATATTTTAGCTTTATTGATGTTAAAACTTTGTTAGGTTAGCGTATATTCGTTGGTCTGTGTATAAAGAACTTATTTTTTATGTTATGTTTATCCTAAATGATACATGAAATTTATGACATGATTCGATAGATCATAGATCAACTGAAAAAGTTTCCACTTTAGTCTGAGGTTTTGATATTAAAGGTTTATCCTGATTACCTTTAGAAAATCAGTTAAACTATTCACACTTTATTATGATATTTTATTCAAAGAACTTGTTTTTATGTTATTTATGGATAAAACTTTGTTATTTTTTATGTTATGCATGGATAAAACCTTGTTATGTTTGCAATTATTCGCGGGGATTATGATATTTAGGTATAATTATGATGAAATTTTTTAATATTTTACTATGTTTAATGTAAAAAAAACTGTTACGTTAGCTTTATATTCGCTGTCTGTATGATAATTAGACAGGATTATGTTAAATTTTTGTTAAATATTAACAGTTAATGTAAAATTAACATTATATGTTAGAGAATGCTTGAAAAAAGTGTGAATAGGTTAACGCTTTGTACGTTTGTGCTAGGCTTACTTACTGTTTGTTTAAGTATGGAACTTTGTTAATGTTAGTAGTTTATTCGCGCGTAAGATATGTTAGGTTTGTCGTGGTACATTATATTCTTAGTTCTGGTAATGCTATGTTAGCTTTATTAATATGAAAACAATGTTACGTTAGCATATATTCGCTGGTTAGTATATAAAGAACTTATTTTTGTGTTATGTTTATCCGAGATGTTACTCGAAATGTGACCTGAATCAATAGATAAAAAGATCATGGAGGGGTGGGTGGGAGGGAGGGGGGAGGAGACGTGATGGTATGATTTACTGATTTACTGCTTTAGAATCGGTAAACTATTACACTTTACTACGATATTTTATTCAAAGAACATTTTTATGTTATGTCTAGATAAAACTTTGTTATGTTTGCAATTATTTGTCGGGGTTTCTGATAGTTAGGTAAGGCTATGATAAATTTTTTTTTAAATATTGCTATGTTAATGTAAAAAAAACTTTGTTACGTTAGCATATATTCGGTAGTCTGTATGATAATTAGACAAGGATATGATAAATTTTTGTTAAATATTACTGTGTCAATGTAAAATTAACGTTAATATGCTAGAGATATGTTTGAAAAAAGTATGAGTAGGTTACGTTTTGCATGCAATGTTAGTTACTTTACTGATGTTAAATGTGGAACTTTGTTAATGTTGACAGTTTTTTCATGGGTAAGTTGTGTTAGGTTCGTCGTTGTACATTATTTTCTTAGTTCGGATTATGCTATGTTAGCTTTATTGATGTGAAAACTTTATTACGCTAGCGTATATTCATTGATCAGTATGATAATTAGCCATTATGATAAAATTTTTGTTAAATATAACCATGTTAATGTAAAATTTACATTGTTATGTTAGATATATGCTTGAGAAAGTATGAATAGGGTACATTTTTGTTTGTTATGTTAGTTACTTTACTGCTGTTAAGTGTGAAACTTTCCTAACGTCAACAGTTTATTCATGTTTAAGGTGTGTTAGGTTTGTCGTTGTGGATTATATTCTTAGTTCAGATGATGATATGTAAGCTTTATTAATGTGAAAAGTTTGTTACGTTAGCCTATATTTCGTTGAATCGGGGTTTGTGATAATTAGGAAAAGGTTATGATAAATTTTTGTCAAATATTACCATGTTAATCTAAAATGATACACGAAATGTGACTTGAATCAATAGATCGGTAGATCGATAGATCATGGAAGGGTAGGAGACGATAAGGAGAGCAGGGTGGCTCTGGTGATTACTGATTTAACTGCTTTTGGGTATGTAAAAACACAAATTTTTTACGTTATTAAAATAAAAAGAATAAAATTTTTAGTAAAAAACAAAAAGTATTAACAAAATAAAATTAAAAATTAAAAGTTTCTTTAAAAAAAAACAATTAAAAGTTTCTTTAAAACAAAAAACAAAAAAAAAGTTTTAAAGAAATAAAATTAAAAATAAAAGTTTTTAGAGTTGTTATAAAACATAAAGACATTAGCAAAAACATAAAAATGTTTTTAATAAATATATGTTGACCCTGTGTCAAACAAGAATAAAATGTATAGCTTAATGTTTCGAAAACGACCCAAACAAGAGTATTGCGTAATGTTTCGAAAAGTGGGAGGAGTTTGAACAATTTCACGACTTGTATATGAAAACTCTAGTGAAACAGGAACCACATCATCTTCGTACACGTTCGTTCTGTATGCATTGTTTGTTACTTTAGTGTTGTTAAGTATGAGCTTTGTTAATGTTAGCCATTTATTCAATCATAAGGTATGTTTAGGTTGTCCGTCGTTATATTCTTAGTTTCAGATATGATATGTTAGCTTTCCTATTGTGAAGAGTTTGTTACATCAGGAAATTGCTGAAGATGCTGAATTTGCTGATATCTTCTAGGTTGATAGAACTTATTGTTAAAATTTTACTTGTTGGTGGAGAAGATAACAATGATCTGTTAGAGATATGTTTGAAACAGTGTGAATAGGATACGATCTGTATGCAAATGTTAGTACTTTACTGTTGTTAAGTATGAAACTTTGTTATTGTTACCTGTTTATTCATGTTTAAGATGTGCTAGGTTTGGGAGGTGTACATTATATTCTTAGTTCAAGTTATATGTTAGCTTTATTGATGTGAAAACGTTGTTACGTTTTCATATATTAGTTGGTCAGTATGATAAATAGGTTAGGTTATGATAAAATTTTGTTAAATGTTACTATGTTACTGTAAAATAACAGTGATATGTTAGAGATATGTTTGAAAAAAGTGTGAATAGGATAATATGGTAGAGATATGCTTGACAAAAGTATGAATAGGTTACGTATTGTATGCATATGTTAGTTACTTCACTGGTAGTAAGTGTGGAACTTTGTTAATGTTAACAGTTTATTCATGTTTAAGGTGTGTTAGGTTTGTCCTTGACATTAATTGTTCTGTTTATCAAGATGCTATTGTTAGCTTTATAAAGGTTAAAAGCTTTGTCACGTCGCGCATTACTCGTTGATCATTGATAAGATAATTGACACCCTGTATAGATAGGCATTTTTCATTGATTAGTATGATATGTAGGTTATGTCATGATAAATTTTTGTTAGGTTTTCTTAAAAAATTACTATGCTAATGTTATAAAACATAAAGATATTAGCAAAAAAAACATAAAATGTTTTTAATAAATTTGTTATGTTGACCGTGTGACAAACAAGAATCAAAATGTATTGCTTAATGTTTCGAAAATGAATCAAACGAGAATCATAGGTATTGCGTAATGTTTCGAAAAAATGGGAGGAGTTTGAACAATTTCTCGACTTGTATCTAATAACTCTAATGAAACAGGAAATACAGATACAAAAGTGAAACGAATTGCTCGTAAGGCCGGGGTTTGAAAATACAAATACGAACAGAAAATGAATCGACTGTAAAACCTGATCGAGAAAATACATACACGAACAGAAAACGATTAGGGTATAGCGCTTGTACATGGTATTATTTGAACCAATATGGTTCGTTCGTCCATCCTATACTTGTTTACTTTCTTCTGATTGGTCGAAAGAAAGAATCTCATTACCTTTTGAGTCTGTTTATACATACGATTTTCGTCAGTAAGACATTTTTCGCTGTGCTGGTATGATAACAACTCATTCTGCTCCTAAGCTCGTTAGAAATATCTTTACGAGGACCTTCGTAATACCCAACGATGTGGTATTTATATTTTTTTGTCAAACGAATGGAGAGCGATATATTACCTGTATTCCATTCGGAGGTGCAAATAATAGACCTTTATTCATTTTGGTTGAAGAATTCATCAAGATTGTCGATACCTCGGAAGCTTGGGTAAAGGCTAATTATGGGTCATCTGATGGATTGCCTCCAGGTGAAATATCTATCAGAGGTGACAGTGGGAGAGGTTATAATAGAATAGAGGTTGTTTTCACCGCATCTGATAATGTTAAAAGTATTGATGTACGTAACTATTGGAAACCCCTCGATGCTGTCACATTCGCGCGTACATGTATAGGTTTCACTGTTCATTCATCTGAAAATATTACAGCTTTGGTTAAAATGAAAAACGAATTAACGTCTCATCTTAAAGATGTCGACATACTCGAGGACTTAATTCATATAGCTCACGGTGTAATCTATGATATTTACAATCAAACATGTGGTTTACCATATAATGCGATATACAGGAGTGCGTTAACAACTATCAGCC
>JABUQX010002876.1:40000-42500 GCA_015478945.1 Trachelipus rathkii | reverse complement strand
TAAATTTGGCACCGTTGCTTTAAACATAATTATTTTCAAAATAAAATCATTGATTTTACATTACTCTAAACTCTACAATTACCGTTTGCAGGGACTTCGACAATGTCATCGCGCCTTCTTCCAACCATATTACAGGGTGGATGAAATTGAGTTCTGAGCTTAAGAAATATGAGTTTTTTTTTTTAAAATAATCTGAGCAGGAGTCGGAATCGAAGATGGAGTCAAATTTTTAAATGACCATATAATAACCCTGTACAGGTGTCGTTATATATGTTGTCAACGACGTAGAACATGAATAACATAGTTTCAGAACCTTTAAAGATGTCTGAGAGACCCCAGAGCGGGGTCCCCTGGAAAAAATTTATTTTTATTTTTATAATAACCTGTTTCATTATGAAAGTTTTTGAAAAAACATTTTATTTTATAAAATACCTGGTTCATTTTTAAAGATTTTGAAAAAAAAATTGTTTATGAAAAACATTTTGTTTTTGAAAAACTTTTTGTTTTTTTGAAAAACATTTTTGAAAAACATTTTGTTTTTATGAAAAAGGTGTTAATTTTTTTTTAATAAAAACATGTTTTTATTGGCCCTAAAGCAATAAAGCAATATAGCAGTAAAGCAGTGGCTCAAGCAGCCCCTAGGGGTCCCCCTCTCACATGGCTATGCGGTATTGTTTTATTTATCTACTGCACCAGGTTATGTTAGCACACCCATTTATGAAAATAAGTTCATAATATATATATATATATATATATATATATATATATATATATATATATATATATATATATATATATATAAGATATATAGATATTTATATATATATATATATATATATATAATATATATATATATATATATATATTATATATATTATATTTATATATATTATATATATATATATATATATATATATATATATATATATATATATATATATATATATATATATATATATATATATATATATAGCAAATGAACTAGTAGGTATCAGAGATGGAGTCAACCTACTCTAGAGCAGAGTCAGATTGGAGATGGAGAGAGTAACATCAGTAATAGTAGTCATAGTTGTGGTGGTAGTAGTAGTAGAAGTAGTAATAGTAGTATTAGAATCTACGACTGAATTTTATTATTAATAATATTTATACTCCATTTCTTTTCAATCATATACATTTATATTTCATATTACTCTTTTTATAAACCTTATACACATTAAATAAAAATATTTTTAAAATTGCAACATTTAAGAGATATAGCGTTACTCCGTTTTCCACACTTTTAATATTTTTATTTCCAAAGAGATACATTTTTATATTTTTTTTAATTTCTTTACTAAACATTAACTATAATATTTCGAATACACCAGTTTCTTTTAGCCTGAAACATTTTATATTTTGTTTAAAGATTTACTAAATTTTAGTAAAAATATCAATAGATCAAACGCTGATCAGGCACATATACCAGCCTCTCCAACACAACCATGATCTGTTGATTAAGCTCCTAAGTCATGATCAATTGATTAAAATAATAATTAAACTTAATTATTTGTATAAACTCCACATAAATGTTGTTTTCAACTTTATTATATGTAAAAAACTCATCATGAAATAATATTCTATATCAGAGGTTCTCAAACTGGGGTACGCGTACCCCCAGGGGTACGGGAAGGGATTTATCAGAGGTTCTCAAACTGGGGTACGCGTACCCCCAGGGGTACGGGAAGGGATTTTCAGGGGGTACGTAAGGTCAGTAGAAATATGCATCTAAGTACGCCAATCATATTATAAAGTATAAACGATTATATATATATATATATATATATATATATAGTTGGCGGCTACATATATATATATATATATATTATATATATATAATATATATATATATATATATTTATATATATATATACTATATATAATATATATTATATATAAATATATATATAGTATATATAGTATATATACTAATATATATATATATATAAAAATATAATATAAAAAAAATAAAAAAATATATATATATATATATATATATTATATATATATATAATATATATATATATATATATATATATATATATATATATATTAGTGGCGGCTCCATCAAAAAAGAGACAGTATGATGAGAGTTACATCAAATACGGGTTCACCTCAATTTATAAAGGCAGTCGAATACAACCACAGTGTGTCGTATGCTACAAGGTCTTGTCTGAAGGTTCTATGAAACCTAGCTTTCTAAAGCGTCATCTACATGGCTGTCATACAACTTTAAAGGATAAAGATGCAAGCTTCTTTAAACGAATGGAAGGTGGTGTGGAACATTCTCGTCTTGATAAATCTGGTCAGTCCCATCAGCAATCTCATGCAGGTCTTCTTGCATCATATAAAGTAGCACTCAAGATCGCTAAAGCAAAAAAACCTCATACGATTTCCGAAACCCTCATTCTTCCATGTTGCAAAGATATTGTAAGTTGCATGATAGGTGAGGCTGCTGCAAATA
>JABUQX010002876.1:0-20000 GCA_015478945.1 Trachelipus rathkii | reverse complement strand
TTTCCTTTCTCTAATTGGATTAAGAAATGAAATAGAATTTTCTTGCTAAAATGAAGTTTTTTTTTGTTTTTTTTTAATAATAATAATAATATGTATATAGGAATTGTTAAGGAGCTTTTAGCGACTTTATTCCACAGTTAATTAAGAACTTTGGTTTTCTGATAAAATTAATATTATTAATAGATGTTTATTCATTAGACCTTAGGATAAAAAAATATTTAAAATATTTGTTTTATGGGTTGTAGATATTTGAAGTATATATATTTTATTAATAGAATTGTAAAGAATATGTTTTATTGTTAATCAATAGATATATTAGCATTAATTCTAACCCTCTTCATATCTTCCAATTCTTCTTCTTATTATGTTAAAGCCTTTGACCCCTTTGGGTTCCTCCGATCACATTATCTCTGCATCCTTTACTATCTCATCAAATATTACTCGGGAAGGATACCCTCCTACTGCGAGGAAACGTTTCTAGTACCTCTTCAGTGTTGCAAACTGGTAGGACTTGCGTTCGTACTTCCTTGACTTCAGATGGAATTACTGCTGCTGCTGCTGCTGCTACTTCGTTTGGAGGGTCATTAGAAGTGTAGAGAAAGCATAGCCAAGGAGATTCTCTCTGGCATGGAGGCGTAAATTCAATGATATTTCCCATTAACTAAAACAAACAACAAAAAAAACAACATACAAGTGTCACGTCTCCACCTCTCACATTTTCCTAATATTGTCGTGTCGTAATATTCGTGAATAATAATATTATATACGTTTTTCGATGCCCCATAATTTTATATCTTAAAACTGAACCTGATGTATATGTAAAAAGGAACCTTTCACGCTCACTCCGAAGAACCTTCAAATCGCCTGGAAAATAACCACGTTACCATTCAAGATTCTACGACGTTTTCGTTAATAAGTTGATTACTTTTATGACTGAATTTCATTTAATAAACTAATTTTAAGAACTTGTTTCTATTTTATCCTGCCACCATTTTGTTTTTAATAAAGGTCCTAAAATACCTGTAAAACTTTAACAATATATATATATATATATATATATATATTACAGTATATATATATATATAGTATATATATATATATATATTATATAATATATATATAGTATATCATATATATATATATATATATATATAATATATATATATAATATATATATATATATATATATATATTATATATATATATATATAGTATATATATATATATATATATATATAATATATATATATATATATATATATATATAATATATAATATATATATATATACTATATATATATATATAATATATATATATATATATATATATATATATATATATATATATATATATATATTTATTTCCTCTTCGAACAATAAGGTTGGGGGTAAGGTACGCAACTAGGGTGGTGTTTATGCCATTTGGTTTTAAACCATTGGTATTAAAACCATGGTTTAAACACATAAAAAAACATGGTGTTAAACCATAAAAAAAACCATGCATGTAAAATATTTAAAAAATAGTATATTAGATGGGTTTTCTTTAGCATGTTGATATGGTCTTCTCAATTTTTCAATCGAAGAGTAACTGAAATAAATGGCCAATAAAAAATTCTGCTGATTTTTAATTATTGTGAGAATGATTATAGTATTATATATATATAATATATATATATATATATATAATATTATATAATATATATATATTATATATAATAATATATATTATATATATATATATATATATATTTGTAATTTAAACATGTTTAAAAAATCATCTTGTTTCGGAGCTCGTTGGGAATTCATTTTCACCCATCGATTGGCACATTCAAAAGTTTAAATAAAACTCATGATGTGGGAGTGTGTGGGCCACAGCATTAAGCACAAGCTAGAAGGCAATGACTGTAAACTAGGTGATGATGTGGTTTATTTTTGGAAAAATATGAACATGGAGCTAGAACAAGTTAATCCACCCACTCAACAGACAAGATTTAGCCAAAAAAGTAAAAAGGGGGTATCATCAGGCCGAGTAACAGAAGCTTCCACTTATTGGCGTAATTTTTAACCCAAATAGTCAGACCGCAAGTACTTCCAGAGGTAGTATTTCAAAGCAATGAATTATGGAAAAATGAGTATCCTGAACTGATGCCCATTTGTATAAATTTAAGAGCAAATTCTCCTCCATACCTTTTTGATGAGTCTCTGTTGTCAGCCGTGACTCCTTCATCTGGTACAGATCTCTCAACAGAAAAATTAGATGAGAAGGACATATATAAAATAATAAGCATATTGTCAGCACATTCATCAATGAAATGTTGAAAGGGTATTTCATCTTTCGGACTTGTGTTTTTTAACGTTCAGAAAAAGATTTTTATGTGCATTTCTCTGTGGGATACAAGGTTTTTTGTAGTAAAAAATTCTTAATGATAATTTCCAGTTTCGACTTTAGTGATGAATCTCGTCACTCTCTCTCTTCTCTCTCTCTCTCTCTATATATATATATATATACTTTATATATATATATACTATATATATATATAATACCTATATATATTATATATATATATATATATATTATATATATATATATATATAATAGATATATATATATATATATATATATATATATATATATATATATATATATATAGTTTTTAAAATATAAAGGTAAATAAGAATTCATTTGTATATCATTATAGGTTAGTTTGAATAAACTTTTCTTTATGCGTTTTGTTTTGTTTTGTTTTTTTTGGTAAAATAATAAAGTATAACCTTTTTTTCAGATAGAGTTTATATATTATAATATAACCTCTTATTTTTTTTACTTTATGAGTTTATTTAAAACTCAAAAAATAATAAAAAATTTATACCAGTTTACAGTTATCAAGAAAATTTAATAAAGAAATTTATTAAGGAATTTTAAAATATGTGTTTGCACATGTGTATAAAAGTTTCTAGTAGTGATTTTTGTCTTTAAAATCTATTAGAACCATTAAAATCTGCATTAAAACCATCAAAATAGCATAAACCCCCCCCCAAAAAAAAACAAAAAACCATTGGTTTATTTTTTTTTTTAAAACTAAACCAATGGTTTTTGTTTTTTTCTAAAAAACCATAGTTTTTTCCAACCAACTATATGCGCAACACACACACTGGAAACAGCATAGTTAAATCGCAGGAAAAATCGAACAATAGGGTTTCACGACACCCCGACACACACCCACTGTGTTGTATCTCGTCAATGTACGACTTCATTTTCTGGGGAAGCCCACAACCATGCCCCCTCACAAACCCTGCCTTCACTCCTATTTTGCACCATTTTTATCGCCTTTTCCAAACTCACACTCCTTTCATTCATATACTCCTTACTGAGTCACTCAACTTTTTCTTCAGCCTCCCAGCTTAAACAACCGACTAACATCCTTCCTTTCCATATGACCAAATCATGTTAATACACTCTCAATTATTCTCTTCTTTGCGTATTTCTTCACACCACACAACTCCCTAGCACGTTCATTCTTCATTTTATCAATTCTTCTCACATCTAACACGCCTCTAAGATTATTCATCATAACAAACTGCACTTTAGATCTGTATCTCTTATTCAACATCATAGCTTACCTACTATATATTCATTAACACCAGTAACAACACAACCTCATGCAGAACCCACGCATTCACCACAGATTTAATTACAAAAGCTACCTTCCTACCTTTCAAAACTTTCTTACTACAATCTGCATCACCCTTTCCCTTTTCATCCACCATATAGCTTAAATATTTAGACTCTGATACTTGTTCGAATTGATCATCGTTCCACATGATTTCATAGTGTGGACTCTCCTCACTAGTCACCATCACCTTTTTCTATCAACATTTACTTTCAAATCCCTCCTTTTCACACCTTGCCAATTCCTTTAAATCCTTTCAGACTTCTTCAGATTCACCACACAAAACTAAATCATCAGCTTGCAATACGCAGATCACCCTCCACTCTCTTCCTTTCTCCGTTCGATTAACTCCCTACCTTGTTACTCTGCCATTAATCCTTTCATCACCGCATGCATATACAAGTTAAAGAGTCATGGAGACAGAACACATCCCTTCCTTACTCTTCTATTAATATTAATCATTAACTCTCAACTCCATGTATTCTTACACACGCTTCACTATCAAAACATATACATTTTATTCCATTCAGAATCCTACCACCAACTCTATATATCATTAACACCTGCCACAGAGCTTCTCTATTAATCCTGTCATACGTCTGTTGTAAGTCCATAAAACCAAATACAATTTTTTCTTCTTCTCTCATTTACTCACTCATATGTTTCAATGTAAAAATTTGATCTTCACATTCTCTACCACTACTAAATACACTTTGTTCTTCAACAATGCCCTTCAGTCACTCGACGCACACTTTCAACCAAAATACCATCTTGCACCAATCAAGTCTCCATTCTTGATCTTTTCACCAGTAATTCCATCAATATCTACTGATTTATTATTATTATTATATATTATTATTATTATTATTATTATTATTATTATTATTATTATTATTATTATTATTATTATTATTATTATTATTATTATTATTATTATTATTATTATTATTATTATTATATATATATATATTATAATATACTATTATATATATATATATATATATAATATATATATATACTATATATATATATAATATATATAATATATTATATATAATATATATATATAAATATATATAATAATATAAAATATAATATATATATATAAATATATATAATTAGTATATATTATATATATATATATATATATATATATATATATATATTTACTATTATATATATTATATTATATATATATATTACAGTTTAAACAACACCGCTCACGGGCAGGGCCCTAATCTAGGCAGGGGGTGTGCCAAATTTTTAAGTCTGAGCAGTGTACGGAGTCAAGAAAGAACAGCCCCCACACTCACACGCCCGACCAGTGACGAACCTGGGTCTCTCGCGTAGTTGGGCGAATGCTTCTCCCGCTGAGCTACCGGACGCTATTTGGTGTTGATCTATTCCTTCTTGAACTATTGCGAAGAAAATTCGTTCATATGAGCGACTGCACCGAAATAATCCATCCTCATGATGTCTGTATACGCGGCTTTCATCGCAAACTTTACTGGCCAGAATTACATATTTGCATTTTTATATTAGTTTTAAAAGGTCCGGTTAGAAATAATTTTTCAAAAAAGAAATGAGGAACGTGTTTATGATACTGCAAGTTAAATTAGATTTTTTTCTTTTTTAAACTATTGTTTGAAAAGAATGATTTGAAAAATTTTGCTGCTCCACCACTAAAATTTTATCGAAAAAGATAAAATGATGTTTCTTTCACTAAATTTTAATAAAGAAATTTATTAATTTGTTAATTTTTTTTATTTTCCCAATAAAATAAAAATTCTTTTGGGGGGGGGCCCCCCAAGGGGGGGAACCACTATCAAAAACATTGCACATTTTCTGAGACGTTGCCAAACTTTAGCTGAAGCTCTTGCATTTTTCAATCTTCAGGGCCTTCCTCTGTCTTTAGTTTCGTTCTCTTCTATTTTCTTCCTATTCGATTTTGTAATGCATCCGATCCGACGACAGTCTGGATTCATATATATATTATATATATATATATATATATATATATATATATATATTATATATATACTAATACTTTATATATATATATATATATATATATATAATAAATATGATATTATATATATATATATATGATGAACTGCACGTCATAAAAGAAGAAGGGGAAACAATGCTATCTGTAAAAAATGCTAAAAGGTTTGACTGCGAATGATGTCTAAGGAGAAGGAGAGAAGATAAATAATGGATATAAAGTTTTTCCTTGACAATTATTATTATTATTATTATTATTATTATTATTATTATTTTATTATTATTATTATTATTATTATTATTATTATTATTATTATTATTATTATTATTATTATTATTATTATTATTATTAAAGATGTTAGCCGATCATAGAGATAATATACATGGCTGGCATACTAAAATTTTAAACTATACAGGTTTGTTAAACTATTTTCTTTTCATGTAAAACAAAAACAAAATACTGTTATCAATGCGCCTCTCTGATATTACACTGCGTTGATAATGCTCTTACCATTAAGTTTATTAAATTAGAGCTATTAATCAATCTCTTCCTTTGTTGACAATATCGTTAACGGGTAATTGATTCGTCAAACATTTTAAAAGAAGTCATTTACAGTTTTGTCTGTCTCATCTAAACCAATTTCCTAATAACTGAAATAAGAAATGAAATTCATTTAATGTATCTCTTTCTCAAAAAAATATCTTCTTGGTAATAAAGAAGAAAAGGGGGAAAACAAGTAACCAATCCCAAATATATATATATATATATATATATATAATATATATATCATTGATATATATATATATATATATAAATATATATATATAATATATAATATATATTATATATAATATATATATATATATATATATATATATATATATATATATATATATATTATATATATATAAATAATTATATATATATATATATATATATATATATATATATATATATATATATATATCAATGATACAACATATTCATCATCCAAGACTGTTTCATTCGTCTTAAAGACACTTGGCCAAAAGAACCGAATTATCTATAAACATTAAAAAAAAGAAAAATGTAAAAAGTAAATAGACTTTCTATACTCATTTTTATTATGTATTGCCATCCATTAGTACAGTGTTGTTTCACAATGGCGCCAGGCATTTGTTTTTTAATATTTTTTATGGACCTTATCCAGCGTTTGTAAGTTTCCCTTTCTGTTTTTACTCTCTTACTACATCCAATTCACGAGTCTCTGTGTTAAACAAGGCATGTTTTATGACACTTATTTAAATGCTTGTGTGTGTATATGTGTGTATGTGTGTGTGATGATAATGATAAGCATCTTTGTAACTGATGATTGTGAGGAGCACGTAGGCCTAACTCGAATTGTAGATTATGGAAGGGTTCCAAAATTGCCTGGAAATGATTAATTTTGAGATTTTGTATAGTAATTAAAATTAAAATATAAAGCATAAGAAAAAGGATGATAAAATAAGAAAAACAAATAGCTAAAATGGAAAAATTATTAGAAAAATTGATAAACTAAATAGATTCAGTAAATCATATAATTCCCCTTTTACACGAAAAAAATTTGTTAATGTTAATTCCCAAGAGAAGGAGATGGAATGGGGGTCATTTTTTTTACTGTATTTTATCTTTTTTTATCAGTGTTTTTTTTTAGTGCTAAATATTTATTTTTATTATTTATTTTATTTTATTATTATTTTTTTTTATCTAGTGTCTACGTGTATCATTAATTAATTTATATTATATTATTATTATTATTATTATTATTATTATTATTGTTATTATTATTATTATTATTATTGTTATTATTATTATTGTTATTATTATTGTTGTTATTGTTATTATTATTATTATTATTGTTATTTACTATATTTAAATTGTTCATATTTTTTCTAGCTTTGTTATTGTTAGTATTATTATCGCTATTGTTATTAGGTATTTTTTGTTATGTTAGGTTAGGCTTTTGTATTAGCATTTAGTATATATATTTTTAGTATTAGCATTTACTATATATTTTTTTAGTATTAGCATTTAGTATATATTTTTTTCAATTTTATAATTACATATATATTTTTTTTTTAATAGTTAAGAATTTTGTTATTAGGTTGTTTGTAATGGGAGGTCACGTGTTCGAGTAAGAAAGGTGGGTTGGGGGTTGGGCTTCTTAGGGGGCGGGCTTTCTATTGATTTTGCTAATGTTCCGTGGTCTACGCATAAAATTCAATGAATCTGTGAAACCCCTTCGGCCTTTCATCTCTAACGTAATTTTAGCTTCTTTCCCGAGACTCAGCTGGCCAAGGATTCCTTCTCTAACAATTAACATCGTCTTACTATAATCTATTTATAATTTTCCGACTGAATGCGTATGTCTGTGCCTACAGTAACATAAATATCGTGTAACACGTCATCGAACAATCTCCGAATCTCCTAATTTCGATGTTCTTTGGCTTAAAATCTGGCCTCCCTACTACTACCATTGATTCTTGTGTTTCTGCTACTTGCCTCTAATAGAACAGGATTTTCCGATTCTTTAGAGTACTCTTCACTACTGTTCTCACGAGACTGTTACTTCGTTCTCATCCAACTGCCGAAATCTTCTACTTAGGGGACTTCAACGTACACCACAGTGAGTGGTTGGGCTCCATCTCATACTGTTCAGGTGGGAAGAGGCCAAAACATTCTGTAGTCTCAACGATTCTGGCAACAGTTTGATTACAGAACCTACAAACATCCCAGATCATCTAAACCAATTCTTAAACACTCTTGATTTATGTTCACCACTTCTCCTTCTCGCTACAAATACACATTTTCCCTCCTCATTTGTATTCTGACCACAATCGTTGTTAGCGTCTAAAGTATTAAACCATCTTTCCAGCAGCTCCGGCCCAGGCCCTAGCGAACTTTCTGGCCACTTTAAGTCGGCTAATTGGGATGCATTGCGTCGCCTTTTTCCAAAATATCGCTCTTGAATGAATCGATGTTGTTGTTCACTATTTCGCCTCTGTGTCTGCTGAAAAGGTAGGGGCCTTAGTGATCACGGATGGAATGAACAGGTTCATTCCATCTCGCACTAAATTCATTTTTCTACCCCATAATCCGATGGTTCGAGGCTCTTGTCTCGTGCCATCCAGGAGGCGTACATTCGCGTATAGGGCTCTGGAAGAACTCTCGGTTCTCCTTATTACTCTAACTAATTTTCCGCTCTGCTCGAAATTCGATGCAGGATATTATTGACTGGCAAAGCGTTCTTCAGCTAAAAATGAAGTGTTATGCCCTTTTCTTGGTTCTGCCTTCTGATAAAAAATTTCTGGCCTCTTGCCAAAAACATCTCAAATTAAACTTCTGTAAATCTGCCTTCCCCTTCTTATTAATTTTGACGGTCTGTTGCTAACGATCCTGCTGAAAAGGCTAATCTTTATTGTCTCTTTTGTTCATCTTAATTTCCACCCTTTATGACTTCCGGCGTCCCCTTCTCTGCTCCATTCCCCCTCAGGTGTCCAATGTTCTACCTGTGCATACATCATGATCGCAGTAGCAATTGAGATACTGAGAATCGATGAACGTCCGGAGGCCAGTGGTCAGATGCATTCCTCCCTCGTGTTTGAAGGAGTGTCGCTTCTGAGTGGCGCTGTCCGTCAGCTTCAACTCTATTATATATGCCTTAACACGTAATACTTTTCCTCAATGCTGGAAGCCTCGCTTTTATTCAGCCAATCCCAAAAAAGGTAGCCGCGTCTATCCTGTGTCTAACCGTATCGACTATTGCCTTAACTGCTATTCTATCTAAAGTCTTTGAAACTCTTTTTAACTCTCATTTTCTCGATCACATAGAATCTCATTCCCTTCTTTTCAGGTCGTCAGTATGGCTTTCGACGTTCGAGATCACTGGTGATATCCTTTCCTATCTAACTGATCTAGGTCTTCTGCCCTTAAGGATCATGGGAGGTCTTGTGTGGTAGCGCTTGATATATCTAAGCCTTTGACCAGGTATGGCATGCGTCGCTACTCTCTAAGCTACCTTCCTTTGCGTTTCATCCTTCTCTTTGATCCCTCTTGTCTAGTTTCTTTCAGATCGTTCCATTTCAGCTCTTGTTGATGGGAGCAACCTCTTCCTCCTTTCTTATTAATTTGTGTTCCTCAGGTTCTTTATTCTCCAACTTCTATCTTCCTACTTGGTTCACTCAACGATCTTCTTAGCTGCATTTCTAACTCTGTTCACTTCTTATTGCGATTTGACGTCAACTCTCCATCTTCCACTCATTTTAGTGTGTCCCCTCGTTTGTATTTAGAGTTGCCTCTCATCTACGCTTTCCGATTCAATTCTTGCGATTTGGTCGGAATTGTCTCAGTGGGGTAACGCGTTAAGCTTGTGAAGTTCAAACTCCTGAAAACTCACACTTCTTCATAATCTCCCTCTATAAACAACTTCCAACTTTCCTATCCCTTTTTGATGGCTCTAATGTCTTACCCGTAAACAACATAAACATTCTAGGACTAAAAATAAGAAATAGTGAATTATCTTGGAGACCTCACCTCACATCGGTTGCTAAATTGGCCTCAAAAAAGCTGGGAATGTCTGTTCAGATTTCCAGTGAATTTTTTCTTCTTGACTCAATTTACTGCCAATATATTATGGTCTTATTCGCCCCTGCGTGGAATACTGTCCCACATTTGGGGGTGGATCCGGTTCCACCCTCCTTTGGGATAGCATTGAAGCTAAGCTAAGAGGCTTATAAACTGACCCATACTCTAACTCTTTTGACCCTCTTTCTCTGCGTTGTTTACGTAGGTGCCCTATCCTCTTTTTATTAGGTATTACCAACGGCAGGTGCTCGCGGAGAATTGACCTCTGCGCATTCCTCCACCACTGCGTCGCCCTCGTAACACAAGAGGTGCCTTGTTCTCTCATGAAATTGTGTGAATATTGGAGACAAGGATCACTCGTTGATGTACCTCCTTCTTTCCAGCAACAGTGCTAAAATTAAAAATTGTGGAACTCCTATTGATCTACTTCTTTTATCATATGTTTCACGCACTGAGATTTAGATACTTTTGGAATATTCTGTCGCTCTATTTAAGTCCCTACCGTCTGTCGCCCAAAATCGTGATCGGTAATTCGCGCTGATAGTTTGCCACAGGGGTCAGGGTGTCGGTGTACCTGTTCATTCCGTTTTAATTTTTCTATTTTCTTCCCTGTGAATTTTTATTTATTTTATTTATTTGTTGCCCCCCTCCTTTGTAAAACAAGGTTCATGTGCGGCTTGATTCTTAAGTGTAATTTGGAGGGTCTATGTAGTTTTTAATCAACGTAAAATAAAGGTTCTCAAAAAAGAGGAAAATCTATAGTTCTGGAATACACCAGGTGATGTGTGTCATGATAATTAGAACAATCACTTCCAATATCCATTCTCTTTTTTTCTATATTCTCTTTTTTTACATTTTTTCTTAAATACCTTATATGTGTGACTGCAATTCACGGAAATATCACCTGAACATGATATCTGATAGGAATTTATTTGCTACTGTAACGACTTTTGATCAATTTCAAGTTTGCTTTCATTTATTGAGAATAATTTTGATTTAATGTGTATTTATAATATATTTTATTAATTTTTTTCATCAATTATATCAAACTGACAAGCATTTTCTTTAATAACCAAGATTCTGGCAATTTTACATGTATAAGCATTGTTAAAGAGTTTATGCGACGTTCTTTTCCTATTATAGATATTAGTTTAAGAACTGTTGGTAAATTGTAGGAAGTAATTGTAGAGATCGTACAATTACTCTGACTTCTTTAAATCTGACGCTTATTTTCATTGTGGAAAATATTAAATATATTAATTTTCATGGGAAAAATACATAATTAAAAAATAATGATATTATAGGGATATTTAAAATAAGTATTTCATAAATTAAGTGGATTAACAGATTATTTAATAATTATATATCAACTCAGTTGATTAGTAGATATATTCAAATATATATATATATATCATCTGTTAGTAGTTTAAATATTTAAATTATATGTTGGTTTACCTTATATAATATATATATTTATTTATATATATTATATATTATATTATTATTATATTATAATATATTTATATTATAATTATTATTATATATATTATATCCTCATTGGGGAAAAAAAAAAAAAATTAGGCTTTTTTTTTTGGCAAGTCATGAAATCAAAGTTTCAAGTTACACCCAACCTAATGTTTTTTCTCAATTTTGACCTTCTAAATGCTATATTAAAATAGAAATATTAAAAGGTGTATACGTAGTTTAGTTATTTTTTGAAAAATGCTAGTCTGAAATTTTTTTTGGAGTAAAAAAAATTTTGGGTAATTTCATTATGTATTTTATGTCAAATTACACATGCTGTGAGTACTAAATGGAAGCAGTTATTACAAGTATTAAACGTGTTAAAACATAATTGGTAGAACAAAACATGTAAACTAAACTTTCTATATTTATAGCATTCATATTTTTGGTAAAACTACATACAAAAAAAATACTGTACGCGATTTCTCGAAACTACGTTACAAGAAACCAATACATATTTAGAATCAGCGTAAAAGCTTATTATAAGTGTGTAAAAAATAAAATTATATATATTATTTATATATATCTTATATATATTTATTATATATTTATATATTATTATATATTATATAATATATATATATATATATATTATATTATTCATATATATATATAGATTTTATATAGCTAAATATATATATATATTATATATATATATATATATATTATATATATTTATTATATTATATAATTAAAAATATTATTAATTAATTTTTTCTTTAACTTCCATAATAGCTTTATACGCTGATTCAAATATGTAATGGTTCTTGTAAGTATCGTAGTTCTCGAGATTTTGGCGTATGTAAAATTTGGCCTATTTTTTTACGTACTAATATCAAATTATATATAACACCATTCAAATTTATGACATGAATATTGATCTTTCATCTATGCAAAATTAAAAATATAAAAACATATAAAAAAAAATTATTTATACATGAAATTATTACCAGTTTTTCCTTACCATTTAACAAGTGAAACCACTTAATAACTTAAAAAATATCACTAAATACAATTAATACATGGAAACGGCTTATTTCACACCTTTTGATATTGCTGTAATGCGAAATATTGATATTTCGTTAAGTGTAGAGACCTTTTTTGCATTTTCCAAAAAAATTTTTTAATGGAGAAATTTTTTTGACTATAGTTGAATGTATTGGATTAATTTTGAAATAATATTAAATATAGTCTTTTATCTACAAAAAAACTTCCCCATTATACGGTTGTCATTATGAAAATAAAGCACATTTTCTAAACTTACAGTTTACCACCGAAACCGTTTTCCCCATTTGACGTTATATACTTATATATTATATTATATATATATATATATATATATAATATATATATATATATATATTATTAATATATATATATATATATATATATAATTAGATATCTATTATATTATATATTTTATAAATATATTAGTGTTGCACCATACCAAATTTGAGGCGATACCGATTACCGATAAGTACTCGAATTTTTCATTTCCATACCGATACGATACCGTACCAAATTTTTTGCCGATACCCGATACCGATACTTGATCCGATTGTCCTAATTATTATATTATATTATATATATCTATATATATTATATATATACTTATATTATTATTCTTATATATAATAATATATATAATATATTTATATAATTATATATATATATATATATATATATTAGTGATGCAGGTAAATCGCGCATCCCTTCGCATCCGCCTCGGCATCGGTTTATCCCTGGGGGATGTTGCGCGTATCTTATTGGAGGATTGATAAGAATTTATAATAAAAATACTTAGTGAATCTCAACGCAATTTAAGGGAGAGAGATGGATCGACAATGTGTAATGCTGACTGCATTGATCTCAATCAATGAATCATAATAATTGGAGGTAACAGAGATCACAGTAGATTATTGATTGATACAAAAAAGATTAGCGCTTACAGCTTCTGTTCAAAGCTAAGGAAGAATGTTGAACCATCTTCAAATGAAATTGATGACGGTTTATTAAAAAGAATGAAAGAGGTCATAAAACTAGAGCTAAAACGCTTTAGTTCTGTGGAATTAAATGACCTTCATACTATTGCAAATTTACTTTGATCCCGTTATAAAGGCAAGTTTTTTTTGTAAACAATATTAGAACAAGTTAAACGTCACCTTGTGTTGCAGTTTGCAACTTCAATACAATATTTAATTCGCCTCCAATTTTAAAGGATCGCCATCTACGACCTCTTTCGTATCACTACAGATTCACTGACGTTTTACAGTCCGTAGTACTGCGCCCGCCATTGCCACCGTGTGTGCCCTGTTGACCTCTCCCCCGCCGATTCGAATTGTTCGTAGCGTTGCCCTGGTTAGCCCGGTCCGTACGTTGCCGGCTTTTGGTATATGTCCCTATGTAGTTTATTCCAAATAGTATTATAGAGGTTGTATATTAATACTACTGCTTGAGTACTTATTTGAGGCCATCAGTACTTCGTAGCTGAACTATGATTCATATACATTTCAATGTTCATATTCTAGCCCTCTTATACTTTTAAATATACTTTTCTTTAACTGTTGTACCTATATATTCTCCTCTAGTGAGTCTCGATCTAATGTTTACGTCTGACGTGAGTAGAACACGGGCTGGTGGGTGCATAGTTTGAGTGTTAGTAGTTATCATGTTATAGCCTATGGTAATATATATACATATATGTGGTACACTGTTTGTAGTATATATATATATTATATATATATATACTATATATATATTTCATATATATATTATATTTATATTATATATTATATATATTATATTAATATTTTAATATATTAAATATTTATATATATATTATTATATTATACATATACTATATATTTACTATTATGTATCTTTCATTTTATTGTATCTATTTATAGTAATATTATATATCTATTCATCTGAACTATACGTATTCACGCGGTGTTATCTACTACTATTGTAACCGTATATAATACGTCTTCAGTAGTAGTAGGTATATTATGCCTTCCAATATATTTTTATATATATTATATATATTATTATATTATAACTTAATATATATTAATATTATAAGTATATTATATGATGTTATATTATATTATATTCACTATATATCTTAATTTATACTATTATATATATACTTATTATATTATATTATTATATAAATATTATTTATTGTCATAAGTGTATATAGTTATACGTAATATTCATGTTCTCTCCCTTATGCCGGGTGCTAGTACCGGGTTATTGATCGTATAAGTTAGGTTGTGGTAGTATATATAATAAAGTTTGGGGTTATGGTGCTTCTAGGATGTATAATATTCTTATATTTTTCCTCCAGTTCTCACAAGTTGTAGTCACCAATTATGTATTTGGTCTCAGGGGAAGCAGGCCAATTTCACAGTAGTGTTATTCCTGTGGTCAACCAGATGGGTCTGCGCTACTTGGCCTACGAAAGGAATGTGATATGATTCGCAGGCCTTCTGTGTGGCATGCCTGAGCGATCGCTAGTTACTCATCTCTTCTCTGCTTATTCCTCACTATCAATACGCTGTCTCTTTCGTCTGACGCTCAGCACATACACTGCTGGGAGTTGTTTTCCGTTCACATCTTCACCGAATCTATCCTTATATATATTATTATTATTTATCATATTTATATTCTATTATATATATTATATATATTATTATATTATCTATATATTATATATTATATCTATCTTCTATATATATATTCATTCTAATATATTATTATATATATAATACCTATATATAATATTCTATTAATATCATTATTATTATCTATATAATATATATATTTATTATATCTATATAATATTATGAATAATTATATTATGAGGTTATTACTATCTTTATTTTTTACACCTGTATATATATATACGTTAGATCTTATTCTCTTATATTATTCCTCCAGGTGTGCCATTATATTTCCACCTAGTCATATTATTCGTGACTCCACACGGGCATTGTTACCCATTTTATATATTAGGCTCTTTTATCCCGCTCACTCTCCGCTCAATCGCTCATATTTGGTATAACGTAATCCTAGTTATATATTCTACGCTCATGTGTGAGCTACCTAAGGGTAATTTTTAGATATAGCCTAGCTAGTTATGTTCTAATCCTCTTTATGATACCTATTTCATTAATTTATCATATTTATAGTATATTCTGTTTATATTTTCAATTAGATTGTATACTAACTTGCCTACCCCCTACTCATATATATAGCGGTTGGTTATAAGCTATTTATTGTTCTTTTGAGTTTATACTAGTCTCGGCTATTTATATTACTATTAGTTTATATGTTATAGCTACAGGCAGTATGATACGGTATAAGGACGAGGAGTTCTGTGTGTGATATGTAAGAAAAAATAAGAAAGAGAAGAAAGGCAGTAATATATGTTTGATGATGGATAACTGCTTGCCATGATTATTTATTATAATAATTATATATATAATACTTATATATACTTATATACTATTTTTATTCTATATATTTATATATATTATATATATATATATTATATTATATATATAATCTTTTGTTTTATCTGGGCATCGAACGTAAGAAATGCTCGATTTGCGTTCGTTTTTGTTCAAACTTACCAAATTGTAAGATGCTTCCAAGGCGTAAGTATTTCTTTTTGTAAGGGATTTCCGATGCAGCGATTATAGCTAATCTTTAACGTAAATAATGTAAAAACAGATGCGCGTGGTAGCCCGTCTGAATTGATGATTTTTCATTCAATATAATCAGCTTTAATTTCTTCCTGGCTAAACTCTTCACACTAGTTGATCAATTATCTGTATCTACCATTTGTTAATTTATTTTTTCTGCGTATTCCTCAAAACCACTATCCACCTGCTGATTCCATTGTTGTACCAACAACGGCCGCCTACCGCATCGGGTCTTTCCCCAGGCTTCGTGCTCCTTTGTGGCAATTTTATATCGAGGTAAGCCATGCACCCCACGACATCCGTCTCTTACGCCCAAGGATAACTCACTATTCTATCGTACAACGCTTCGTATTTTCTCCTCGTCCAGGGATTCAAGTATTTGTCCCAAGTGTTTTGTGGCGCTTGCTTTTTATCGCCCTCCATTTCTTACTTGGGTTTTCCTATATTTTTCCTCTTTTAGTTGGGCTGGGCAGTTTGTTAAATTGTTCTGAAATTAGGAGGTTTTTCATAGTCTTTTGTTGCTTTGCTTTTTTCTCTTTTTGATGTTTCAACCATTTTATTTTTGCTACTTTTGACAGGGTTTCAGTTTATGGTTTTGTTCTTTTGTTTTTTTTATTATTTTCATTTTTGAAGTTTATTTATCAAAATTGCTAGTTTTTAATCGAGATTAATCGGAAGTTGCAATGTGTAGACATGTGTGTGTGGTATCGTTAGATGGGATATATGGATTTCTTTCTGAATCTTTTCTTACGGTAGTGTAGGATTATTGGCTTTCATTCTTAATACTAATTTGCGGGTAATTGATCTTAATATTCTTAATTTTACATGGTTCTTGGCTCTATTGTTTTGTGTGTTTCTTTGGAGTTTTTGTTGGTGTTGGCTGTGGGAGGCGTCGTTTCGTAAAGATATATTGATTTATTGTTGACTTGGATTGGAGTTTATGTTTGAATAGATGAATTTTTACTGATTTCCTTTATGGGTGGTGTGTGTTTTTTTGTTTGATTTTAAGTAGAATGTGTATTGATCGGGTTGGCTTTTGATGGTTACTTTATGATGTGTAGCCTTTCTTATTTGGTGTTAGAGTTGTTTCCTTGGTTTTTGCATGAAGAGCCATTTAATAGTATAGGATAGTTCGTTATGATTGGGCTATTTTATTATATTATCTTATATTATATATTAAATTTACTCTATATTCACTTTTAATATATATATATATTAAAATATCAATATAATACAATGTTATTATCCATAAATCTGTTTTCCATTGGTTCTTTTATTCCTTCAACTAGAGTTTCTTCCAAACTGATGAAACTGTCGGAAAGAGTTATTGTGAGCTAGTAAAGATTCTAGAGGTTCGTTTTCCTTTTGTTTTATTGAAAGGTGGAATCGCTGATGAGTCTATGCGGTTTAAGTACTCGTTTCATTGGCCTGTATTGGAGCGCAAAAATGGGCAAAGTTCTTGTCGACAATTCCATATGCAGAATGTCCACTTTGCTTTTTGGTTCAATATTATCTAATTCTTTTTCTTTGATCTGTTTTACGCTGTATATATATATATATATATTTAGTATATATAATATAGTATCTAGATTATTCATTAGTAATTGTATTTCTCTGTTTATAGCTTTAGGTATATTATTAATTGATTATGTGATGCTACGTCACAGTATTTCTGTGTGTATAATATGTAATACTATAATATAATATTATAGTTATATAGTATTATACGTTTAATGTTTTAATATGATAAATTGTATATCTACTTGTATTGATGAGTTATATAATATTATTTTTATTGAGTTCATTAATTTTTGATATAATAATTATATAGGTATTAGTATATAGTGGTAGATAGTTGTTATTACGTGTGGGCAATATATATATATATATTAGTAGTATATAATACTAGCAATTGATTATAATAGTTCATATCATATTATTGTTATATAAGTATTTTTTAGTGATCATGTTTATAGGGTTTTATTTAGGTTATAGGGTGATTTACATATAAGTATATGTGGGAGTTCTTTTTTATGTTTGTATTGATGTAGTATTAATGTGTGAGAGTGTGGTGTGGGCCGATTTGTAGAGGTATATATGGTGTTGGTATTAGTAAATTTCTATGTTTAGAGTATGATTTTGTAAATTATAATCTGTATTATATTTATGTTAATAGTGCGGGTGATATTTAGATGGCGAGGGAATTATATTTATAGTTATGTTATGTTGTGGATGTTATTTGTAAAGTTAGAGTTGAGTTTGGATTGAGAGGAGTTGTATATGTAGTTGTTATTTGTATGGGTGTATGAGATGTTATTTAGGTGTATGATGAAGGCTAGTAGGTAGGGTATTTGTATAGTGTTGAATATGTTAGGTGATTATATAGTTAGGGTTGATAATTATTAGTAGCGTGATGTAATATATAGGTAATGAATATGTAGTTATGTTAATATAGCTATACGTAGTAAGAGATATATATATAAGTAGTATTATATATATATATATTTGAAACGGTATATATAGGTATAGTAATTATATGGGTTACATATATATTAATAGTGAGATATATAGAGGTATATTACTAATGGAGTTATGAGGTTATATATGTATTAGGTCCCAAAAGTAAGCGTGTACTGATGCTTATTTAATTATGTATTTGACTTAGCGCTGAGAAGTTACAAGTTATCTTCTTCTTCGAAGTCATGACGTGCGTTGGGAGGTTTACACAGCGGTTCCAGACGTTTGCTGGTACACTAGTGTGTCAATGCAGCGTTTATTGGTGGTTGTATCGCGATGGGGGAAGCTATTTCCTGAAAGTGTGGTTAGTTTGTACTTGTTTACAGTATTTTTTATGGTTTTCCATCGTCCCAAATGATGACCCTTCGAACTTCATTTTCAACTTAGGGAAGAGGTAGTACTTTGTTAATGCTATTTCTTACGCCAGAAATGTCTATAACTAGAATGCGGCGTAGAGTGTAAGATGGCGGCGTTGATCGCTGGTAAGAATTGCGGGAGTACCAATCCGGTCATGCAAGGTCTGTTAACATGGAGGTTCGGATTGGAACTGGTTTTTCAAGTCGTTGCTGTCAAGAATGCTTTGTAAAGGCTTGTTTAGCTGTCGTCCTGAAGGTACAAGATTCTGTCGTGACAATTATCACCGCGCTTGTCTCGAGAAAAACAGAATAATGGCGAGTGTGTTTACCTTTTGGACTTGCTCAGAACGTGAGGCTTTCTTCGCGGGTGACTGGTGGAGTGTCGACGAGGAGCATTTTATTGTTTTGCTGGCCAATCCCGTCACTTGCCGCTGTTTGTTGTTTTCAGGCTGACGTGTCCTCAAACCGCCTGGCTTGCTTTGTCTTCTGAGCTTTGATGTGGTCAAACGTTGACTTGTGGTTTTCTCACTTGTTTCTCGCACGCTCAGGAGAAAACACTTGATGCTCTATTTCAGTTACTTTATACCACGTTGCATCTTTCAGACCTGGTGTG
>JABUQX010002875.1:72500-74994 GCA_015478945.1 Trachelipus rathkii | reverse complement strand
CAAATTGTGCTTCGTTCAGTTTAATTCGTGTTAGCCGTTTCGCATTATCGTGAAACGCTTTCGCGTTTTCGTGCCAGCAGCAGTAAAAACAATATCTTAAAAGAGGTATACTATGAAACAAATAGTTTAGTATTAAATGAACTTTTATTAGTGCTCTAGGATATATAATTATTACATTGCACACGATCTTATTATTATTATTATTATATATATTAATATATATATATATATATATATATATATATATATATATATATATATATATATATATATATATATATATATATATATATATATATATGTATATATATATATCTGTTAGCTGTATATATATATATATATATATATATAGGGTTGTGAAAAAAACGATTTTTTTTTTTTTTTTGAAAAAAAAAACGTTTTTTTTTAATGTTTTTTTTTTTTTTAAAATTACCTCTTTTTATGTATATTAAAGATGTTTTAAATTATACAGTATTACCAATACCCCTTCTAGGCCTAAATATTGACTATTAATACGGATTTTATATATACAGTGTATATATATATATATATATATATATATATATATATATATATATATATATATATATATATATATATATATATATATATATATATATATATATCTTTTTTTTTTTATAGATATATATATATATATATATATATATATATATATATATATATATATATATATATATATATATATATATATATATATATATATATATATATGGTTTTGGGGTGTCAGGAAAAAATGAATGGTAGGAAGGTGATGGATTTCTGTGAGGAGAGAGGTGTGTGTGTAAGTAATACTTTCTTTAAACACAAGAGTATCCATAAGTATACTAGAGTTGGTGTAGGTAGAGATGGTATCGAAGTGAAAAGTATGATTGATTTTGTGTTGGTGAAGAAGGAGATGTTGAAGTATGTGTTGGATGTTAAATCAGTGAGGGGTTTAGGAATGGGATTATCGGATCATTATGTTGTTCTATGTAAAATTAAGTTAGTGGGGACTTGGATGGAGAGGAAGGTGATACGGAAGGAAGTGGGTAAAATTAAGAGTGAGAAGTTTAGTGAACAAGGTAATAAGGATAAGTATGTAAGAACACTCGCAAGTAAATCAGTTGAATGTGAACAAGTTGAAACTGAATAAATCTGGAAGCAAATGAAGGAAACAATTGTTAGCAGTGCAAAAGAAAGTAAGAATGAAAACAGTGAGTGGTGGAATGAAGAGGTGATGAAAGCAGTTAAAAGTAAAAAAAAAGCGTGGTTGATTGTACTAAAAGCAAATGATGAAGTTTCAAAAGAAAGATGCTTGGAATTATATAAGGAGGAAAAAAGAAATGCTAAAAGATGCGTACGTAAAAGAAAAGAAGAGGTAAATGAACAGTTTGGAAGGAGGATGAATGGGGACATACAAGGGAATAGGAAGCTCTTCTGGAAGGAAGCGCGAAAGGTTAAGAATTAGAATAAGGGGAACCTGCTCAGAATAATGAATAGGGATGGTGTTTTTGTAACTGATGAAATGGATGTGAGGGGAGTGTGGAAAGAACACTTCGAAAATCTGTATAATATTTTCAGTAATGAAGAGGTGATAGTGACTGTGTGTGTGTGGGTTTGATGGTGCAAGAAGGAATAGGTATTTTGGGGATGAGGTTATTAGCAAAGAAGAGGAAATGGGTAGAGTGAGATAGTTGAAGAATGGTAAATCTGCAGGTATAGATGAAATTACTGGTGAAATGATCAAGAACGGAGGCAAGTTTTTGATTGATTAGATCTTGAAGTTGTGTAATAAAGCGTTTATGGAGGGTATAGTTCCGAGGGATTGAAGGAGAGCAGTAATAGTACCCTTATATAAGGGTAAAGGAGATAAAGGGAACTGTAGAAATTATAGGGGAATTAGTTTATTGAGTGTTATAGGGAAGAAATATGTTGGTATTTTGGTCGAAAGAGTGCGCCGAGTGACTGAAGGACTGATTGGTGAAGAACAAGGTGCGTTTAGGAGTAGTAGAGGATGTGTGGATCAGATCTTTACATTGAAGCAAATGATAGAGAAAATGAGGGAGAAGAAGAATAAATTGTATTTAAGTTTTATGGATTTGCAACAGGCGTATGATAGGATTAATAGGGAAGCTCTATGGCAGGTGTTAGTGATATATGATGTGTTGGTGGTAGGCTTCTGAATGGAATCAAAAGAATGTATGACGATAGTGAGGCGTGTGTAAGAATAAATGGTGTCAAAAGTGATTGGTTTAGTATTAATAGCGGAGTGAGGCAGGGTTGTGTTATGTCTCCTTGGTTATTCAATTTGTATATGGATGGGGTTATGAAAGAATTGAAATTGAGCGTGACAGGAAATGGTGTTAGAATGATGGAGAATGGAGATGAGTGGAGGGTGCCCTACCTATTATATGCGGATGATTTGGTTTTGTGTGGCGAATTTGAAGAGTTTGAGAGAATTGGTAGAGAGATTTGGCACGGTGTGTAAAAGGAG
>JABUQX010002875.1:67500-70000 GCA_015478945.1 Trachelipus rathkii | reverse complement strand
CATAACCTAACTCTTATCTACGTTTACTTTCAAACCCCTCCTTTTACACACCCTGCCAAATCTCTCTACCAATCCTCTCAAACTCTTCAGATTCGCCACACAAAACCAAATCATCCGCATATAATAGGTAGGGCACCCTCCACTCATCTCCATTCTCCATCATTCTAACACCATTTCCTGTCACGCCCACCTTCAATTCTTTCATAACCCCATCCATATACAAATTGAATAACCAAGGAGACATAGCACAACCCTGCCTCACTCCGCTATTAATACTAAACCAATCACTTTTGACACCAGCTTCACTATCGTCATACATACTTTTGATTCCATTCAGAAGCCTATCACCAACACTATATATCACTAACACCTGCCATAGACCTTCCCTATTAACCCTATCATACCACTGTTGCAAATCCATAAAACCTAAATACAATTTATTCTTCCTCTCTCATTTTCTCTATCATTTGCTTCAATGTAAAGATTTGATCCACACATCCTCTACTACTCCTAAACGCACCTTGTTCTTCACCAATCAGTCCTTCAGTCACTCGACGCACTCTTTCGACCAAAATACCAGCATATATCTTCCCTACAACACTCAATAAACTAAATACCCTATAATTTCTACAGTTCCCTTTATCTCCCTTACCCTTATATACCCTCAAACTATACCCTCCATAAACGCTTTATTACACAACTTCAAGATCCAATCAATCACCATCTTGCCTCCATTCTTGATCATTTCACCAGTAATTTCATCTATACCTGCAGATTTACCATTCTTCAACTTTCTCACTCTACCCATTACCTCCTCCTTGCTAATAACCTCATCCCCAAAATACCTATTCCTTCTTGTACCATCAAACCCACACACAGTCATTATCACCTCATCATTACTGCCAATATTATACAGATTTTCAAAGTGTTCTTTCCACACTCCACTCACATCCATTTCATCACTTACAAAAACACCATCCCTATTCATTATTCTAAGCAGGTTCCCCTTATTCTAATTCTTAACCTTTCGCGCTTCCTTCCAGAAGAGCTTCCTATTCCCTTGTAAGTCCCATTCATCCTCCTTCCAAACTGTTCATTTCCCTTTTTTTTCTCCTACGTATGCATCTTTAGTATTCCTTTTTCCTCCTTATATAATTCCAAACATCTTTCTTTTAAACTTCATCATTTGCTTTTAGTACATTCAACCACGCTTCTTTTACTTTTAACCGCTTGCATCACCTCTTCATTCCACCACTCACTGTTATCATTCTTACTTCCTACTTTAGCACACTTCTTTTGTACTGCTAACAATTGCTTCCTTCATTTGCTTCCAGATTTATTCAGTTTCAACTTGTTCACATTCAACTGATTTACTTGCGAGCGCTCTTACATACTTATCTTTATTACCTTGTTCACTAAACTTCTCACTCTTAATTTTACCCACTTCCTTCCGTATCACCTTCCTCTCCATCCAAGTCCCACTAACTTAATTTTACATAAACATAATGATCCGATAATCCCATTCCTAACCCCCTCACTGATTTAACATCCACACATGCTTCAACATCTCCTTCTTCACCAACACAAAATCAATCATACTTTTAACTTCGATACCATCTCTACCTACACCAACTCTAGTATACTTATGGATACTCTTGTGTTTAAAGAAAGTATTACTTACACACATACCTCTCTCCTCATCTTCCTACCATTCTCATTTTCTCCCGACACTCCAAAGCCACCTGTTATACCATCCTTTTTTTTATCATATATATATATATATATATATATATATATATATATATATATATATATATATATATATATATATATATATAACTCATATCTCTTTCTTTATATATATATATATATATATATATATATATATATATACTGTATATATAAATTCCATCTGTATTAATAGTCAATATTTAGGCCTTCAAGGGTATTGGTACTACTGTATAATTTAAAACATCTTTAATATACATAAAAAGAGGTAATTTAAAAAAAAAAAAAAAAAAAAACATTTTTTTAAAAAAAAAAAACGTTTTTTTTAAAAAAAAACAAATTAAAAAAAAACCGTTTTTTTCACAACCCTAAATAATAATATATAATAATATATAAATAATAATATTAAAAAAATAAATATTACAAATATAATAATAATAATATATATATAATAATAATAATAATAATAATATATATATATATATAATATATATAATAATATAATAATAATAATATGTATATGTATATATATATATAATATAATAATAATATATAATAATAATAATAATAATAATAATAATAATAATAATAATAATAATAATATGTATAATAATAATAATAATAATATAATATAATATATAATAATAATAATAATAATAATAATATATATAATAAAAATAAAAATAAAATGTAATACCAATATAAAAAAATATATATATAAAAATAATATATATATATATATATATATATATATATATATATATATATATAT
>JABUQX010002875.1:55000-60000 GCA_015478945.1 Trachelipus rathkii | reverse complement strand
AGTAGTGTAGAATAGGATCAAATTTGAGTGAAATGTCAAAAGAATTGACGTTAGATTAGATGGGTAGATAAATCATATTTCATTTGAGAATGACTCGATAAATTTATAATCAATGTGAAGGATATGCTGCCTTCATATTGTACGAATTATTTAGAAGAAAAGTATTTCATAGTAGGATCTTTACTAGTCTTATGAAAGGGTGAAAAGGCTGTTACAAACTAATTGGTGAGTTTTTAAATATATATATATATATATATATATATATATATATATATATATATATATATATATATATATATATATACATATATATATATATATATATATATATATATATATATATATATATATATATATATATATATATATATATATATATATATATATATATATATATATATATATATATATATATATATATATATATATATATATATATATATATATATATATATATATATATATATTATTATTATTATTATTATTATTATTATTATTCTTTTTCCCTCTTGAGCGGGGTAGTGGTGCGTACAGCCTCCCTCATTCACACCCCCTCTCATCTCGCCCTCACCCACCTCCTCCACCCCACTCTATCCAACTCCCTACCCTCTTCCTCCCCCATCCCTCCCTCCTCCAACATCTCCTTTATTCCATCCATCCACCTCCTTCTTGGTCTCCCCCTTCCTCTCCTTCCTATCCCCTCCGCCTCCCAAACTCTTCTAACCACTCTCTGTTCCTCCATTCTCACTAAATGCCCATACCATCTTAACATTCCCTTCTCCGCTCTTCCCACCAGACCATTCCTCCAATCACATCTCTCCCTCACCAATCCTCTCCCTTCTGCTAACCCCACAAACCACTCTCAACCCCTTCATCTCAAATACTTCCAACTTCTTCCTGGACCTGGCAACCCCCACGTTTCACACCCGTACAACACCGCTGGTACACAGATTTTCTCAAACATACTTATCTTGACTTTCTGTGATAGATCCCCCCCTTTCCATATTTCTCTCAGACCACTCAAAGCTCTCATTCCTTCACCTATTCTATGCTCTATCTCCTCCTTCATCCCTCCCCCTTACCCAACTCCATCCCTAAATATCTAAAAATCTTTACTTCTTCCAATACTACACCCCCTACTCTAACCTCTAACACCTCCTCCTCTACACTCTCCTCCTCCTCAAACACTAACACTTTACTCTTACCTGGATTTATTTTAAGCCCCTTTTGTCCACACATTCTCTCAAACTCCCTCACCAAATACCTCAGCCCTTCCGCGCTCTTCGCCACTAGGGCAGTATCGTCCGCAAACAGTATCATGTTCACTTCCCTTCTATCATTTCCATTCATCAATTCCACCCCCCCTCCCTCACCATTCCTCTGCAAACACTCTCCATAAACAGATTGAATAGCCACGGCGACATTACACACCCCTGCCTCAATCCACACACCATCCCAAACATCTCACTCTCCCCTCCTAACACTCTCACACACATTCTGCTATTCCTATAAAAAGCCCTAATACCTTTCCCTAACTTACCCCCCACCCCATTTTCCTCCAACACCCTCCATAATTCACCCCTATTCACTCTATCATATGCTTTCTCTAAATCTAAAAAACACCCATACACTTTCCCTTTCCTCTCTATACTTTTCTCCACAAGCATCTTTAATGTAAACACTTGATCCACACACCCTCTTCCCTCCCTAAACCCTCCTTGTTCTTCCCCCATTCTCCCCTCCGTTAAACCTCTTACTCTCTCAATCAGTATTCTTCCGTACACTTTCCCTACCACACTTAAAAGACATATACCTCTATAATTTCCACATTCCATCCTATCCCCTTTCCCCTTATACAGAGGAACCAAACAACCATCCTCCCAATCCTGTGGTACCTCACCACTCCTCCAACATATGTTATACAATCTATACAGCCATTCCTCCACCCCTCTACCTCCCTTCTGCAACATTTCCATTCTCACACCATCCAGACCTGCGGACTTCCCTTTTTTTCCTTTATTCACAGCCCTAATAATTTCCTCCATTTGTATTTCATCCTCCCCCTCCCTCCCCACTTCATTTCCCATCCTCACCTCTTGCATTTCTTCCTCCCCTACCCCACCCCCTTCATTCAATAGTCCACTAAAGTACTCCCCCCACCTCTTCCTCACCCTATCCTCTCCTCCTATCCATTCCCCATCTCCTCCCTTAATCCTCTCCCCCAACCCCTCCTTCTTCTTCCTTTTTTTATTAACTTCTTTCCAAAACATCTTACTCCCCGATTCAAAATTTTCCGTCACTCTTCTACACCATTCCCCTTTTGCTCTTCTCTTCGCCCTCTCCACCGCTCTCTTTGCTTCCACTCTAATCCTTCTATATTCCTCCCAACTATCTTCTCTCCTACTTCCCAACCATTTCACATAGGCCTCCTTTTTCCTTTTTACCACCTCACTCACCTCCTCACTCCCTTTCCTTCTGCTTGCACCCACCCTTTTTACTCCACATACCCTTCTAGCCTCTTCACATACTGCCTCTCTAAATCTCTTCCACTCCCCCTCCACCTCCCCAATTCCCGTCCCTCTCACGTTTCTCCACCTGTCCTCCATACCTCTCCTAAACTCCCTCCCACACACTATCTCCTCCAATTTTTCCACCTTTATCACTTCCACTCTCCTCTTTTCTCCCCTCTCCCTAACCATCACCTCTCCTCCCACCCTTATCCTGGCAAGCACCAAATGGTGATCCCCCCCCCCCGCCCCTCTAAATACATTTACATCTAATAATCTATCTCTATCCTTCCCATTTACACACACATAATCTAGTAACGCCTTCCCCCCCGTTATCTCACTCTTCCATGTATACTTATGATTCTCACTTTTTTTAAACCACGTATTCCCCACTATCATTCTTCTTATATATATATATATATATATATATATATATATATATATACTAGTATAAATATATATATATATATATATATATATATATATATATATATATATATATATATATATATATATATATATATATATATATATATATATATATATATATATATATATATATATATATAAAAAAAGAATATAGACTTCAATTCAATGTTATAATTTTCGGACCATCTTATTATTATTATAGAAGAGTACCTTTCGCGTGAAAATTTCCCGCTAAAAAGTAAAACAAAGCATTAAAGAAATATTAGGCATTTTCCTTCAAAATTTAGTACCAAGAGAAAATACTAAAAGTATTTGTGATTATAAAAATAAACTTTTGTTATATTCAAAGTCATATTATATTTGTTTTACTTTTTGGCGGGAAATTTTCCCGGGAAAGGTACAAGGAACACACACACAAGATCTAAAACAATCAAGGTATGTCATTTGATTGATATTACTATTAATTTTAATTTTTATTTATGCCTAATATATATATATATATATATATATATATATATATATATATATATATATGGTCTATATATATATATATATATATATATATATATATATATATATATATATATATATATATATATATATATATATATATATATAATATATATATATATATATATATATATATATATATATATATATATATATATATATATATATATATATATATATATATATATATATATATATATATATATATATATTATATATATATATATATATATATATATATATATATATATATATATATATATATATATATATATATATATATATAACATTGTTTATGTTATCTTAGTTAAAATTGTTAAGAAAGTAGCAAATGTTAGTGGGTTTATATGAATTTCATTGTTTTATTCTATGTATCATGTAAATTAGAGAACGTTGTTGGTTAAATCACTGAAGTAGTTCTGGGTATTTTAATAGAAAAAATATTGTTGGGAAAAATAAATTCATATCAAATTTTTACTTTTTTTTGGTAAGTTAAATTAATTGATTAGTTTAAATGGTGGCAAACCAAAAACGTTTTGTTTGCCATTTATACAATTGAAAATGAAATATTTTTGTATTGCTTGAAATAAGGAGGTGGATTCTTCAAATATATATAATTCATCATTTACTGAAGAGGCAGAATTACTGACGGGTCTCAACAGTCAAGGATTGCAGGTTCGGTCTATCAAACTGCAAAGTCAAGATTCCTCAAATTTTGCGCGTCCTTCAGTATTAGCATATGCCATCATATAAAGTTACATTAATCATGTATCAAGGTAAAGGTTAAAAATATGGAAGATATTCCATCACTACAATGTAAAGGAACTAAAATGTTTCATACAAAATCAATTTGGTATTTTCTGGGCTCCTATCTACATTTTTTAACATAGTGTGGCAAAATTTTGTGCAAAGCAATTTTAACAATTATCTTTTGACAACTGTAATGCCATAATTTTATAGCCAAGGGAAAGAAAAAAATTTAATTATCCCAAAATTGTCACATGGATAATTATAACATTTTCCGCAAAGATGTTTTTAAACCTGAAACCTGGGAAAATTTGAAATGTTAATCGAAGTTTGTAAATTTTTATCCATTCTACCTTCTATATCAAGATAATCTGGGAAGACTTGAATAATAGGCTGACTTATTTATGTTTCATGAACAACCTAGTTTTTAGTCTCTTCTGAACTGCAAAATATTCTAGTTGATGCTACTAACTAAATAGGATAGCGAATGAAGAGGGAATCGGAACAGAGGTATTTAAGTATGATTAAAAAATTACGTTGAGTTGAAAATAATTGAGAAAGTCTTAAAAAGATGTTGAAGCTAAACAGCAGTCTTTAGAAGAAATAATGAATATTTTTAAATGGAATGGAAGATGTAATAACTTTGCCTCAATGTAAATGCAAGAAAAAGAAATATAATAATTATTTATGAAAGTGAATGATTTTATAATAAGTTATTATTATTATTATAGTTTAAAAGTGGCAACTTTATTTAATATGTTCGAGTGTATTGTGTTACGTTGAACGGAAAATTATTTAAATTTCTAA
>JABUQX010002875.1:47500-50000 GCA_015478945.1 Trachelipus rathkii | reverse complement strand
TTAAAAACAACCGTATTATTTATGCCCATTAAATTTCACCAGCCTTTTTGTTCATGAAATTGTTGCGTGAAGGTGTAATTAGTTGAAATGTATGAAAATTACCTTTTGATAAATATTTTTTATTTTGTAATGTCTAAAGCGATGTGTAAAAGATTTAATTTTTTTTAATATATCGTCCGGAATGTAGGTTTGTTTAAGTTTTTCAAACATTTATCCAATTAGTTGTAGCGTCTTCCCTTAGTCACTAAATGCATCATTAAAGGTTTATATATATATATATATATATATATATATATATATATATATATATATATATATATATATACTATATATATATATATATATATATATATATATATATATATATATATATATATATATATATATATATATATATATATATATATATATATATATATATATATATATATATATATATATATATATATATTTTATTTATATTTAATACAAACATACTGGGGTATATAAATATATATATATATATATATATTATTTATATATATATATATATATATATATATATATATATATATATATATATATATATATATATATATATATATATATATATATCCCAATTTGGGGTGAGTTGCGTATCATACACCGGAACAGAAAGGTAGTAGAAGAACATGACGCAACTCAGCCCCTTACCGTCCCTTTATACCCTTAAGTGAGAACTCGTCACAGTCAGAAAAATCCACCCTAGGGTTTCACGAGACTGCGACGGACCCTCACTGTGGTATCTCATCAATGTGGGGGTTCATCCTGGGCCAAGGCCCACAACCATACCCCCTCACAAAACCCCGCCATTCACTCCTATTATGCACCTTTCTTCTCGCCTCTGCCAAACTCACATTCCTCTCCTCCAGGCATTCCTTTACTGACTCAATCCACTTTTTCTTCGGTCTCCCAGCCGGTCGATTCCCAGCACACTCACCACTATACATCCGCTTAACCAACCGACTATCATCCATCCTTTCCATATGACCAAACCATCTCAATGTACTCTCGTTTATTCTCTCATTTACGCCTTTCTTCACACCACACAACTCCCTAATGCATTCATTTCTCATTTTATCAATTCTTCTCACACCTAACACGCCTCTAAGATTGTCCATCTGAACACATTGTACTTTAGATCTATACCTCTTATTCCAGACCATAGTTTCACTACTATGCATATTAACACAGTGAAACAACACCCTCATGTAAAAACCCTGGCGCACTAAAGGATATGTATATGCATATATATATTTATATATATATATATATATATATATAATAATAATATATAATATAATATAAATCTATACCTGTAATAATATATATATATATATATAATAGAATAACAAATTGGTGTAGGTATATCAAAATAATATATATATATATATATATAAATAATAATAATGTGCATATGTATATGTGTATAATATATATAATAATACATATATATATAGATTAATATATATATAATAATATGTAATCTAAAATAATAATAATAATAATAATAATAATAATAATAATAATAATAATAATAATAATAATAATAATAATAATAATAATAATAATAATAATAATAATAATAATATATAATACTATTTATATATATATATATATATATTTAGTACACATTTATAAGTGGTTGACTCCGTTAATATTAGGTTAGGTTAATTTAGGTTAAGTTGGTTAGGTTAGGTTAGGTTAAGTTAGGTTAGGTTAGGTTAGGTTAGGTTAGTTTAGTTTACCCAAGTTTTGTATTTACCCTAAAATTATTAAAATTACATTACTTTTATTTATTGACCTTCGTTCCTGGAGTCAACCACTTATAAATAGCCATATATATATATATATATATATATATATATATATGGCTATATTTATATATATAGGTATATAGACAAATATATATATATATATATATATATATATATATATATATATATATATATATATATATATATACCGATATATATATATATATATATATATATATATATATATATATATATATATATATATATATATATATATATATATTTATATATATATATATATATATATATATATATATATATATATATATATATATATACATACACTTTATATATATATATATATATCAAGTGAGGGTCCGTCGCGGTCCCGTGAAGCTCCAGGTGGATTTTTTGACTGCGATGAGTTCTTACTAATTAATGGTACAGAGGCTGGGCTTTCTTTTCGACTTTAGTCATATTCTTCTACTCCTTTTCTTTTCCGATACATGTACGCACTTACTCCCAGTCTTGAGGAAGAGAAAAAGGTAAGAAACAGAAGAGTAAATAAATATATATATATATATATATATATATATATATATATATATATATATATATATATATATATATATATATATATATATATATATATATATATATATATATATATATATATATATATATATATATATATATATATATATATATATATATATATATATATA
>JABUQX010002875.1:0-37500 GCA_015478945.1 Trachelipus rathkii | reverse complement strand
AGTATCAAACTGCACTGGTGAATATCAAAGACGGTCCCCTTGGCTCAGACATAATTTCGTTCATAATCCTCCATCATATTCACCCCTCTGCATCAGCGTTCTTGCTGGATCTGTATAACAGAATCTCCATCGAATCCTCTTTTCCATCTATTTGGACTACGGCTTTTGTAATCCCTATTCCCAAACCTGGGAGAGATCCGAAGTTGGTTGACAACCAAACACCAATTTCCCTGACCTGTCATACTTGTAAATTAATGGCGAAAATGGTTTCAGGCAGTCTTCTCTCTGTTCTAGAGAGTCGCCAGGCTTTTTTAAAACTACCAGTTTGGTTTCCGCAAAAATCGTTCGACCGCGGATCCCTTATTAAAACTGGACCATGACATCCGAGAAGCCTTCTCAACTGGTGGGATGGTTCTTGGTGTTTTTTTTTTTTTTTTACCTTGAAAAAGCTTATGACACAGCGCGGAGAACTGGGGTTCTCCTTAAACTCCACTAGCTCGGTTTCTGAGGACAGCTCCTCTTTATTAAATGCCTTCTGTCAGACAGATCCATCCAAGTTTGGTGCTCTTTTGTTCTATCACGCCACTTTACTCTGGATGAAGACATTCCACAGGGCAATGTTCTAAGTGTATTATTATTTGCTCTCGGATTCATTGACATCGTTACTTCTATCCCAACGACGGTCAATTTTTCTCTCTGTTGATGACCTGGCGCTATATATTGCCGGTGCCAGGCTGCCATTTCTTGAACGGCAACATCAACTAGCTATTGAGAATATTTCACAATGGGGTAACTCCCATTGCTTCCATTTCTTACCCTCCAAAACCTCAGCAGTACTATTTAGGAAAAAAAGGGAATCGAAGAGCCTGCCACCTTCCTCCAGCGAACCTCACATTATATGGTTCACCATTTCTGTAACTTCGTCAAATTTCTAGATTGACATACGCGCTACACATTAAACCCCTGAAAACGATTGTCATCGCGTGCTTAACCTATTACGTCATCTCGCCTCATAATCTTTAGGTGCTGATCGCAAGTACCTTTTACGTCTCTACATCGCCCTAATCCCATCGAAGCCGTACTTTGACTGCATAGTATATGGTCAGGACTGCCCAACTCTACTACACCTGTTAGATCCTATCCAAAACGAGGTGATCCGTATCTCCACTGGAGCCTTCCGATCGTCCTCCCAGGTAAGCCTTGAAGTTGAATCCGATGTGGTGCCACGCTCTTCGAAGGAAATAAATTATGTGAACAAGTTATCTTCGCTTTCAAACTCCAATACAGTCTGCTCTGACACCGATTCTGCAAGAGATACCTCAGAATCCTCCAACTGGCCATTTGCAAACAGTTTATAACTTTCCTTTGCAAAAGGTACTGCCGTTCTCTTATAATGAGGGGTATACACCTTGGCTATTCCCTGCTCCTACCATCTGCCTGCTCTTGACCCCTCTCTCTCCAAATCTAGTCACCCCGCTGCCTTGTTAAAAGCATCATTCTTGCCCTCCAAGCGCTTTAAGCCCCCCATTCTAAAAACAATTGTATCCGGCAATGAAATGAAATCGCGGACAGAGAGGCCAGAAGGCCACCGCCTCTTTCCGGAGCTGTTCTAGTTATCTTCCGGATGGCATTCGATAAGATTGCCTCTCATCAACTGATTATTATTCTGCTCTCCGACAAGGTTTCCGGTCTTACTGGCAGGAATGTTGGCCGAGTGATCAGCGAGGGTTGAAAATTAAAAATGTAAAGCCGAACATTGAAGAATGGTCTTCCTCACACCGACGAAAGCGCTTTAAGGTGATATTTTCACGCCTCTGCACTGGCCACACCATCCTCACTCGCAGTCACATGTCACGGGATCTCCCTCCCATTTACAAATTTTGCTGTTGCCATGCCCCACAATCTGTTGACCATATCTTCACTGATTGCCCTCAACTGGACCTTATTCGCCTTCGCCATTTTCCTACTCAATGGTCCATAACACCTAAAAGATTATCCCATATCTTGTCTGAATCCTTCCACTTTAATAGTAAATATTTCTTCTTGCCTCCAAGAACTGAAAATTCTCCACAACATATAATTTTATGTAATATTAGGATTATATATAATGTAAGGATATCTTTTATTTATTTTTTTGACTGAATATTTATTTAACCATCTAAATTTCTTTTGCGACATTTAGAGTAAGTATGAGCCAGGACCCAACCATGGAGTCGATTATTCAACCCGTTGTGGCCGCTTTCTTGTGGGCTGTGACAGGTTCTGTACACGAACTCAAAAAAAAAATTAATATATATATATATATATATATATATGTAGGTAGAGATGGTATCGAAGTGAAAAGTATGATTGATTTTGTGTTGGTGAAGAAGGAGATGTTGAAGTATGTGTTGGATGTTAAATCAGTGAGGGGTTTAGGAATGGGATTATCGGATCATTATGTTGTTCTATGTAAAATTAAGTTAGTGGGGGCTTGGATGGAAAGGAAGGTGATACGAAAGGAAGTAGGTAAAAATTTTAAGAGTGAGAAGCTTAAGTGAGCAAGAAATAAGGATAAAGTATGTAAGATCGGCTCCTAGTAAACGGTTGAATGTGAACAAGTTGATAACTGAACAAATCTGGGAGCAAATGAAGGAAGCAATTTTAGTAAGTGCAAGGAAGTGTGTGGATGTGCTAAAAGTAGGAAGTAAGAATTGTTAACAGTAAGTGGTCGAATGAAGAGGTGATGAAAGCGGGTAAAGGTAAAAAAGAGCGTGGTGAATGTACTAAAAGCAATGATGAATTTTCAAAAGAAAGATGGCTTGGAATTATATAAGGAGAAAAAAGAAATACTAAAAGGTGCATACGAAGGAGAAAAACAAGAGGTAAATGAACAGTTGGAAGGAGATGAATGAGGACATACAAGGGAATATGAAGCTCTTCTGGAAAAAGGAAGCGGAAAGGTTAATAATGAGAATAAGGGGAATCGCTTAGAATAATGAATAGGATTGGTGCTTTGTAACTGATGAAATGGATGGTAGGAGGGGAGTGTGAAAGAACACTTCGAAAATCTGCACAATAGTAACAGTAATGATGAGGTATTAGTGAATGTGGTGGGTTTGATGGTACAAGAAGGAATAGTATTTGGGGATGAGGTTTTAGTAAGGAGGAGGTAATCGGTAGAGTGAGAAAGTTGAAATGGTAAATCTGCCAGGGTATAGATGAAGATACTTGGTAAATGATCAAGAGCGGAGCGAGATAGGTGATTGATTGGATTTGGAAGTTGTAATAAAGCGTTATGAGGTATAGTTCAAGGGATTGGAGGAGAGCGGTAATAGGACCCTTGTATTAAGGGTAAGGGAGAAAAGGGGAATGGTAGAAATTATAGGGAATAGTTATTCGAGTGTTGAGGGAAGGTATATGCTGGGTATTTTGGTCGAAAGAGTGCGCTTCGAGTGACTTGAAGGACTGATTGGTTGAAAGAACAAGGTCCGTTTAGGAGTGGTAGAGGATGTTGGAATCAAATCTTTACATTGAAACAAATGATTGAGAAAATGAGGGAGAAGAAGAATAAATTATATTTAGGTTTTATGGATTTGCAACAGGTTATGATAGAGTTAATTAGGGAAGCTTTATGGCAGTATTAGCTGATATATGGTGTTGGTGGTTAGCTTCTGAATGGAATCAAAAAGTATGTATGACATTAGTAAGCGTGTCTAAGAATAAATGGTGTCAATGGTGATTGGTTAGGATTAATAGCGGAGTGAGACAGGGTGTGTTATTGTCTCCTTGTTATTCAATTTGTATATGGATGGGGTTATGAAAGAATTCGAGGTGGGGATGGCAGGAAATGTGTTAGAATGATGGAGATGGAGAGAAGTGGAGGGTGCCCTACCTATGATATGCGGATGATTTGGTACTGTGTGGCGGAATCTTTAGAGAGTTTGAGAGGATTGGATAGAGAGATTTGGCAGGGTATGTAAAAAGAGGGGTTTGAAATTAACGTAGCATAAGAGTAAGCGTTATGGTTGTGAGTGAGGACAGTCCTCAGTGTTGTAGTTATGTTAGATGGTGAGCAGATGGCAAGTGTCTAAGTTTAAATATTTTAGGTTATGTGTTGTATGAAAGGGAACGGATGATTGCAAGTGTGTAGGAAAGTTGTGAGATTGCAGGAAGGTTGCTGGTGCAATTAATCGTTGGTGAATGTAAAGGGACTAAGTCTTGAGTGCGTAGGTTGCTTTCATGAGGCCGTCGTTGTTACCATTGTGTTATGTATGGTAGTGAGACTATGTCTGGGAATAAGAAAGTATAGATCTAAAGTCAATGTGTTTCAGATGCGACAATCTTAGAGCATGTAGTGTTGAAAAGGAATAATAAAGATTGAGGAATGAAACTTTATTAGAGATTGTGTGGTGCCTGAAAGAAAGGGGGTAAATGAGAGAAATAAATGAAAGTACGTTAGATGGTTTGGTCATGTGAAAGGATGAATGATAGTCGGATTGGTTAAGCGGATGTTAGTGGTGAGTGTGTTTGGAACCGACCGGCTGGGAGACCAGAGAAAAAGTGGATTGACGGTGAACGAATTTCTGAAGGAGAGAAATGTGAGTTTGACCGAGGCGAGAATAAAAGGTGCGATGATGGAGAGAATGGCGGGGTTGTGGCCCACCTGGGCCAGGGGTGAAACCCTTACATTGACGATTTACCATAGTGAGGGGCCCGTCGCGGTCCCATATTGAAGCTCTAGGGTGGATTTTCTGTCTGGACGAGTAGTTCACTAATTAATGGTACAGAGGGGGTGGTAAGGCTGGGCTTTTCTTTTCGACATGGTGGTCAGTACTCTCCTTACTGCTTTTCTTTTCCGATGCTTGGAGCGCACCTTACTCCCAGTCTTGGGAAGAAGAGGTAGGTAAAGAAAGAAAGAAAGAAATATATATATATATATAATATATATATAATATATATATAATATATATAATATATATATTATATATATATATATATATATATATATATATTATGGTGTTGGTGTCGTAGGCTTCTGAATGAAATCAAAAAGTATGTATGAATGCCGATAGTGAAGCGTGTGAAGAAATAAATAGAGTTCAATGTTGATTGGTTTAGGATTAATAGCGAGTAAGACAGGGTGTGTTATGTCTCCTTGGTTATTCAATTTGTATATGGATGGTATGATGAAAGATGAGGTCGGGATGGCAGGAAATGGTGTAGAATGCGTGGAGAATGTAGAGAGTGAGGGTGCCCTACCTATTATATTGCGGATTGATTGTTCTGATGTTGGCGAATCTGAGAAGGTTTGAGAGGGATTGATAGAGAGATTTTGGCAGGGTGTGGTGAAAGGAGGGGCTTGAAATTAACTGGATAAGAGTAAGGTTATGGTGTGAGTGAGGACACTCCTCAGTGTGAAGTTATGTTGAGATGGTTGAGCAGCTAGACACAAGGTCTGAGTTTTAAATATTAGGGTATATGTGGATGAGAAGGGAACGGACCATGCAGAGGTTATTCGTAGTAGGAAAGTTGTGAATGGCAGGAAGTGGCTGGTGCAATTACGTTAGTGAATGCCAAAGGACTAAGTCTGAGTGTGCTAGGGCGTCTTACATGAGGGTATGTTGTTTACCTGTGTTATTGTATGGTAGTTAGACTATCGTCTGGAATAAGAAGTATAGCATCTAAAGTTCAATGTGTTCAGATGACAATCTTAGGGCGTTGTGCTAGGGTGAGAAGATTGATAAAGAGAGAATGAACGTATTAGAAGTGAAGTGGTCGTGAAAGAAAGGGGCTAAATGAAGGAATAAATGAAAGGATGTTGAGATGTTTGGTCATGTAGGGAAAGATTGAATGATAGTAGGTTGGTAAGCGGATGTATAGTGGTGAGCTGGGAGACCGAAGAGCTGGGCGAGACCGAAAGAGAAAGTGGATTTGAGTCGGGTGAACGAATGTTGAAGGAGAGAAATGTGAGTTTGGCAAGAGGCGAGAATAAAGGTGCATGATAGGAGGAGAATGGCGGGGTTTTGTATGGGGCATGGTTGTGGCCCCACCTGGGCCAGGGGATAACCCTTACATGACGATTTACCATTAGTGAGGGTCCGTCGCGGTCCCATGATGCTCTAGGTGGATTTTCTGTCTGTGACGAGCTCTCACTAATTAATGGTACAGAGGGGGCGGTTTTAAGGCTGGGCTTCTTTTCGACGTTTGTCATGTTCTCCTACTGCTTTTTCTTTTCCGATGCTTGTACAGCACCTTACCCCCAATCTTGGGGCAAAGAGGAAGGGATTGAAAAAGAAAGAAAGAAAGATATATATATATATATAATATATATAATATATAATATAATATAATATATATATAATATATATATATAATATAAATATATATATAATATCATATATATATATATATAATATATATTATTATATATATATATATATATTATATATATATATAAATATATATATATATATATTTATATATATATAGATAATATATTATATATAGTATATATATTATATATATAATAATATATATATATATATATAATCTGAAGAGTTTGAGAGGATTGGTAGAGAGATTTGGTAGGGTGTGTAAAAGGAGGGGCTTAAAGTAAACGTGGATAAGAGTAGGGTAGGTTTGATGGAGGACACTCCTCAGTGTGTGAAGTATGTTAGATGGTGAGCAGCTGGAAACAATTGTCTGAGTTTAAATATTTAGGGGTATATGTTGAATGCAGAAGGAACGGACGATCAGAGTAGTAGGAAAAGTGGAATGGCAGGAAGTGGCTGAGTGAATTAAAATCGTTGGTTCACAAAGGCGACTAAGCTTGATCGCTATTGTCTACATGAGGGTATGTTGTACCTGTGTTATTGTATAGTAGGAGACTATGTGGTCTGGAAATAAGAAGTATCAGAGTCTAAGTTCAATGTGTCAGAGATGCCGGGACAATCTTATGGTGTGCTAGGTGTGAGAAGAATTGATAAAATGAGGAAATGAACGTATTTAAGAGTGGTGTGGTGTGAAGAAAGGGTAAATTAGAGAATACATGAAAGTATGTTGAGATGGTTTGGTCATATGGAAGGATGAATGATAGTCGGTTGGTAAGCGGATGTATAGTGGCGAGTTGTGTTGAACCGACGGCTGGGAGACCGAAGAAAAAGTGGATTGAGTCATGTAACCGAATGTTTGAAGGAGAGAAATATGAGTTTGGTAGAGAGCGAGAAGAACAGGTGTATAACACGATGAATGGCGGGGGATTGGGAGGGTATGGTTGTGGCCCACCTGGGCCAAGGATACCCTTACTTGACATCTACCATAGTTAGGGTCCATCGCTGTCCCATTAAGCTTTAGGGTGGATTTCTGACTGGATGCTTCTCACTAATAAATGGTACTGAGGCGGTAAGCTGGGCTTTCTTTTCGAGACTTATGTCATTTCTTCTACTGATTTTCTTTTCCGATGCTCGTTACGCACCTTACTCCCATTCTTGGGAAAATAGAAGGAAGATAAAGAAAAAAAAGAATTATATATATATATATATATATATATATATATATATATAATATATATAATATATATATATATATATATATATATATATATATATATATATTGCAGATTGGTGCTAATACTATTGGTGGATTACACGAAATAGTCTCAACAGTGAAAGCTGGTGATTATCATCGTGCCTTACAACTTCACGCCGCAACAATTGGTTCTGGAACATTTTCAGAGATGTCTCAATTTATGCTGGCAGTTAAAATGTTGTTGACAACTTGCATGCAATGCCAAGTGTTTTACAATTAGTTTTGTATAATATAAACTCATACACGAAGGTTATGAAAATAAGGTACATTATTTAATGTTGATCAAATGATGATGGATATTTTTTAAGAGATTGTTATATTTAAAATATTTATTAGAAAACCTATAATCATTTTTTATAATTGAAAGAATGTTATTAAGCTTATTTAAAATATTAAGGGATTTAAAACTTTGTTTTACTTTTTAAGTTATATAAATAAAAGGAAAAGTCATTATTTGCACTAATTACCCAATTGAGAATGGAATTTAATGTAAATGCCTAATTTTTCCTGATGCTATTAGCCGAGTGAACGTTATAATTGAATAGTATAGTATCTGGAACAAACATTTAGCTATTGGTATAAACTAATTTTGCTTTCAGCTTATAGTAAACATTCAAATCGAGGCTAAAGTCGATTAACGAAGTTTAGTAGTCTCTATAAAATAACTTATGATTTATCATTACATTTATTCCACGCGTAAAGTATTTAATTTCTTCGTATATTATGTAATGGGAATTTATGGCAGAGAAGACATTTAAGATAAACATGCTGAAATAAGGAAAATTCCTTTAGAACATTCAGATATTAAAAAGACTGCCTTATAAAGGTTCTTAAATTAAGATGGAGGATCACAACAGAGGCCCTAGGCTCCTTCGAGGTGTAACAGGAAACAAACAACAAATTTGTTTAAAAAATTTTCTCAAAGAATCTATACTTTTACAATTTAATTATCCAATTTCTTTGTTATTTATTATATCTCATTTCCGCTCTTTAAACTTACGATTATGAACATAAAGTAAAATGTATTTTTCTACTTGCCCTCTACTATTTGCAAGTATAGGTACTTTTTCGAGAAGAGTCCCTTCTTTTTAATTACCTTTCCTTATCAAACATTGAAGCCTATAATTAGATACATTTACCGTTACCATTAAATATATTCTTTAGCCAAAGGTTTACGTCTAAAAAAAAGTGCATCATCGTCATCTTCAACTTCCCTCGAAAACCCGTACCCATTTTTAGTAGGGAAACAAGGCAGACATCCTAATCAAAATTCCCCACCATCAATGAATCATGTGTCATCGCATTCAAAACTTCATAGAGTCTTTATAATTTAATAAAAGAATTTAAAGCATTCCTTAAAAAAAACCATAGCTTCTATACTCTTCAATCAGTGTCCATCCTCTCGCCCTAAAAAGATATATGGTACGTACTACTAAATATATACTATATAAATAATGTTATACAAGAAACAAAAAAATTTTTTTTCTATTAATGCTGTTAAAACTACCTGAGAGTCCTTCTGGTTTGGTGGCTGAAGCGTTGCTGCTCCTCAGAGCTTCGGCAGTTGAAGGCACTATCAGCCTTTTCCTCCACATCCTCTCTTTCTCCTGGTCGAGTCTTCAAAAATGGCGCAATAGCATCGATCGTCATATAATTTAAGCGGATCAACATTTCCTCAAAACGACGTTTTCTTTTCTACAAGAAAAAGAAGAAGAAAATATATATATATATATAATATATATATCTAATATATTAATTAATAATATATAAAATATATAAAAATATAATATATATATATATATATATATAATATATATATATATATTAATATATATTATATATATATTATATATATATATATATATTAGTATAAATATATTATGATTTTTTTTTTTTGTCTCCGCCTCTCATACGAGAGAACGCTGGTTCATCTCCGGTATAGCAGTGGAGTTTTATCTACTGGGCAAGAAATTAAAAACGATGCGAACGACGTGGTGGCGCTGGTTGGGATAGCGCCTTAAAGTTCGATTTCCTGTGGTCCCCGTGTTACCCCCTGCATAGGGGTAAAGCACGTAAAGTAGCTCTTATATATTATATATATATATATACTATATATAATTACTATATATATAGTAGTTAAATATATATATATAATATATATATATAGTATCTATAGACTATATATAAATATATGTGTGATGGGACGATTATGTATCGGGCAAAATCGCATTTTTTCAATGCATCGGCAATTTGCCGATAATTGAACAAATATTTAAGAATTTGATAATATTAAAACATCAATAATAATAATCATAAGAAATATATAATATATATATAATATATATAATATATATATATAATTATAATAATAAATATATAAATATAAATATTAATATATATAATTATAAAATATATATATCTATAATTATAGGCTATTGATATTTATGCCATTCGTGCCAAATGTGCACGCTTCTGTTCTGCGTTTCGTATCAAAATCATCCTCCAGACAATATCTTAGAACACCACCTTTATCTACATATCATATACGCATACTTATTCCACACCAATCTCTAGACAACTTCTAAGACATCCTTATCTCTATATCCTAATGCGTGGGAAGTAATATGGGCCTCAATGATTTCCTGCCTGTTCGAAAAAGGCCGACTAAGGACGGTGGTAGTTAGGCGGGCTGCCACTACCACTTATCTTTTCCAGGAATGCTAATGCATGCTCGGAGAAGGTCGTGATCGACGTAAAGGAATCCCTGGAGAAAATTAATGGAATATTTAAGGTGTTATGAAAGTGGCAGAGGAATAAATGTGAGGAGAGAGGTGATGGAAGTATTTAGAGAAGGGGCATTTTTTTTTTTTTTTTCTTTTTTTTTTATATACATTGTCAATAACGACTTGAGGTGTTGTTCAAGCGCTAATTTATCACTAGCGTAAAGTTAACGCAGATGAGCAAGACGCAGGGTTAAAGTGAGGAGATTAAATTTCACAGGGAACACAGGAGATGGAAGAGATTGTCACAGAATAGCATTTGAGAAAAGAAGAACAACGCACGAACTAGCCTGAGTTACTCATCAACACAAAACTGTGCGTCGACCAGGCACGCCTTTTGCTTACGAGGGCGTCGTAAAGGTGGTGGGTGCTCGAGTGGTAAGTTCCCTCGAACACGCCCTTGCGGTGCCTATAGAAAAGAGATAAACACTACATGCGCCGTCAAAGATAAACGGGTCAGTGAACTGGAAGTAATACAGTTTATAACCTTTGCTTTGACTCGATCCTGTCCAAAAGCCGGGTGAAACAGAGCCCTCCCCAGATATGAGAACAGTACTCATTACAAGGGCGGGTAAGACCATTACTCAATTCCAGTAACTGAGACGAGGAAAAAAATCTCTGTCTAAACAGAACTCCCAGTTTTCTTTGAGGCCACCCTAGCACACGTTGTGATGTGAGGTTTTCCAAGACCATTTTTGTTTATGTTTAGGAAGGATGTTATTGTCAACAGGAGAGACGAGAGAACGATCGAAAAGGAGATAGGGAAAGTTAGAAGGTGTTTTGAGAGGGAGATTGAAAAGTTGAGTTTTTAAAGAATTAAATTTCACAGGTTGAGACGACCCAATTCGAAATTTCTATTCCAGATCAGCGTAGAATTAGAATCGAAAAGATTAGAGGACGAGAGGCAATTCTAGAGTAAAGAGGAAGTAGAAATGAAAATTGAGTGCGAAGAATGAAGGGTACGATCATCCGGCATATTGAGGCTAGGATAGAGTTAATGTGCAGGGTGAGAAGATCATAATGAAACTAAGAATAAAGTAGGAAATAAGACAGAAGCCCTGAGAAACACCACTACAACAGAAAAAGAAGAAGTCGCCTCATCAACCGATGTTTGGCGACTTGAAAGAAAGCTAGACATAAGTAAGGCAAAGAGAGAGGAGGAAACCAAAGAAGGGGAAGCTTGGAGAGCAATACGCGTGAGCATATTCCCGGTCAAATGCTTGGAGTTATGTCAAAGCGCCACCACGCAAGAATCCCTTAGTTCCTAAGGGCGGAAAAAAAACCATAAATTCGGTTTAAATAGGAAGTTATATCACAGTAGAGCCTCAGAATGCGAAAAAGCCTACTGGCATCGGAAAAAATGAGATTCCAGATGGCTAAAAAGTGAGAGTTGAGAAGGGTTTCAAAAAGATCTTAGAATAGTAATACAGGTGAGACTATAGGGGAATAGTTAAAGGATCAGAGCGGCTTTCCTTTTTTTGGAATAAGGTTGGACATTGCGTGCTTTCGCCCCAAACACTCGAAGGAAATGATTTTAAGTATGAACATAGAGAATATAGTTGAAACAGGCGAGGGGCCTACATCGGAAGCAACACTTCCCTATCAGAATCGGGAGGATGCCTATTCGGGCCCTCGCTTCATAACAACTCCATAGATCTCATGAGCCATTGCACCCGAATCATTGTACTCACAGGCAAAGACATAGGACACCTGAAGAGAGAAGGAGGAGGAGAGCCAGAATGCCAGGTTGAGTTGAGGAGGAAAAAGGAAGCCCGAAGAGAGCTTGGCCTTGTCAGTTGGAGAGTAGCAACAGAGCCATCAGATCGAATTAAGAGGAGGAAAGCAGATTTACAGAAGTTGTTAGAGAGGTGTTTTTTGGCAAGAGCAGAAAGGATTGTCAGTAGGAGAACCAAGGGAGTTAGCGCCTTTCGTTTTGATGAAAAGCGCGCTTTGCTCGTTTCGAAGAGTATTCCTGAACGATTTCTAGCTGAATGAAAATTAGCGAGAGTCGATAGGAGAACAAGAATTTTCCTCCACCCCCGATAAAGCGCTGTCTCTAGCCGGAATGGCCAGAGAACAGGCACGATCGAAAAATGGATTATGAGGAGGAGAGAAAGATTTAGCCGAAGATTGTATGAAAAAGCTAATCCCGTGAACCTTGAACGCTCTCACCATATCGGCAGAGTTTGAAATATATTCCTCAGACTCCAACAAATTATTCCAATCTAAGTTAGCGTAGAAGCGACGCTAAGTCTCCCCAATCACCCGATCAAAGTGCCAGAAAAACGCGTAGGGCAGGATGAAGCTGTTGGAGAGAAAGTATTAAAATTAAGAGATAAAGGTTGTGGTCAGATTAATCCAATAGAGGAGAAGGTAGTGTATTTTAAGAGAGAAGGAATAGTGGTGGAAACATGGGTAACGGTGTGTTCCTAAGAATTGGTTTGGGCACAATTCCGGATGTTGGTTAGGTTCGTTGTTTTATCTCCTACACATCGGTTGAGAATGCCGATTATTCGGCTCCTCCCCACCTAAATCAGTATGCAGAGGAGCCAAGCCACTCAGTGTGGTGTACTTGAATCCTCTAAATAGAGGACTTCAGTAATTTGGATGAGAAGATATAACAGTCTCGTGAGAGGTAGTCAAAGATATTCAAAGAAAGAGTGACAATCTGTTTCTGTAGGTAGAACAGTAGAGAAAGCATATCATTATTGGTAGTAAAGGAAAGGAGATGGACCGCAAATCATAGAAATAGAACAGATATTAGGAATAAACAAGACGTGTTACAGCGAGTATTAAGTGTTACATAGGACACACTCCACCTTCAGACGATTTGCTCGCTCCGTGAACTGGAAAACAAAAGATGAAAGGAAACGGTGAAAAGGAGTGGTGTGTGGTGTGGAATGTGTTTGTGTTGGTGTGGTGTGGAAAGGGGAATGAAAGGGGAATACACAGGTCTTTTCTTTTCTTGACGTTTTAATTTTTTTTTTTTTAACAGTTTTCATCCACACTTCGGGCAGAGCTCTATCAAGAGGGTTGTTAGACACTCAGATTCATCACTAACATAAATTACTCAGATGAGCAAGACGCAGGCTTAAAGTGAGAAGAGATTAAATGCAGCAGGAAACAACAGAAGAGAGCTAATGTAGATTTTTTGGTTGTGTGACACAAGAATTCTAAAGTTAAATTTAAGTTTTGAAGAGCTTCATTCTCATTTGGTTACGACATCTTTGGTCCAATTGAGGTAATGTTGAATAGAGTGCGATTTTTTATGGGAATAGATCTGAAATGATGTTTTTGGGATTGGGTGAGTAGGATATTCAGTTCATCGTTGCCACATATCTCTGCTACACAAGATTTTTTTTCAAGTTGTCACCGCCACTCATTGGCAGAGCCCTATTCAAGCCGCTAATACCTGCGCTGCGGCCCTATAGGATAGAGTAAAGCATCAACATCCGCGCCACAAGATAGAGGGTCAAGTGACTGGAAAGTACCGACAAAGTTATAAGTCCTTTTGGCCTTTGACTCGACCTGTCCAAAGCAGTTGAACCAGAACACAGCACCCCAGCTATAGCTGGAGCACTGAAGAAGGCAGGAAAAAAAGTCTGCGCAGCCCTAAACAAAACTTTTTCCCAGTTTCTTTGAGGCCGTCCCTAAGCAACCGTTGTGATGTGAGGTTCAGACATTTGTTTATGTAAGGCCAAAGGATGTGATATTTGTTCAACGAGGAGAAACGAGAGAACCGGTCGAAAATGATAGGAACGTTAAGAAAGTGTTTTGAAAAGAGATTTTAGAGTTGTACTTTTAAGAATGTGATTTCACAAGTTGGAGACCACCCATCGGAGATTTACTATTCCAGATACAGCGAGAATATAATGCGGAAAGATTAAGACACGGCAATTCTAGAATTAAAAGAGGGATAAGAATTGAAATGATGAGTTGAAGATGAAGGGTCGAGTCATCGCATATGAGGGAATAGAGTTAGAGGTGCAGGTGAGAAGATTATTAATTGAATAAAGTGTGAGATAAGACAGAACCCTGAGGAACCCCATATTGACAGAAAAGAAGAGTCCGCCATCAACAACATCCGAATAAGCGATGGTGAAAAAACTAGACATAAGTAAGGCAAAGAGAAGGAGGAACTCAAGAATATATTTGGAGAGCAATGACACTGCATACTCATTCAAATGCTTGGGTATGTCCAGCGCCCACACACGAAGTACTCGCGAGTTCTGAAGAGCGGAAAAACCATAAACGGTTAGATTAGTAAAGTATATCGCCAAGTAGCCCTTCGAGCGCCCGGAAAGCCGTACTGGCGATACGATGAGTTTCCAGATTTGTTCTCAGAAGTGAGTGGAAGGAGGTTTTCAAAGATCTTAAATAGAATACAGTGAGCTATAGGGCGATAGTTAAGAAGGATCAGCGGCTTCCTTTATCGGAATAGGTTGGACAGGTGCGTGCTTCCAAACACGCATGCTAGTATTGAGACATTAGGCATTAATAGTTTAACGAGGGGCAGGGATAGCACGAAGGCACACGTTCCCTCAAGAAGCGCGGAGGAACTCTGCGGCACCCGCCTTACACCTAAACTTTCATAGATTCGGGGGCCCTATGACCCGATCAAATGTAGTACAGGCAAGAGGGCATAGGTCAGCCTAAGAGAGGAACTAGTAGGAAAGGAAATGCCAGAACGTCCAGGGTTGAGTTTCAGGTAGAAAATAGAAGCCGAAGAGATTGGTCTTTTAGTTTAGATTAGCCAAGAGAACATCAGGTCGAATAAGAAGGGAAAAGAGATATACAGAAGTTGTAAGAGGATTTATTGGCAAGAGGCCAGAGATATTTGTCAGCCAGGAGAACAAAGTAGTTAGCGTACTTCGTTTGAGTGAAAGTCCTCTTTTGCTCGTCGAAGAGATCCCTGCACAACGATTTCTAGCTAATGAAAATTAGCGAGAGTGATAGGAGGATGAGAATTTTCTTAACACCGCCCAATACGTCACTGTCCCCTAGCATGAATGGCAGAGAACACTTCCGATAGAAAATGGAGTATGGAGGAAGAAAAGATAGTTACGAAGGAATGAGCCTGGCTGATTCCATCAGCGATACAGCTCCCCTATCTTTAAATCTTTATTACATCCATGCAGTATTGCCTACTGGAGGTATGCCAATTGCCCTATCTATCTGCAAACTTGGAACCTTACATTTAAGTCCCTGGTCTAAAGTATTTTATAGTATGATATATGAAGGAACAGCACTTGACCTAAAAGTAAATAGGTACGGGGACCAAAACATGTGCCTGCATTCATTAATAAATTATTTTTCATTTTCAATTATTATTATTATTTATATTAATAATTATTAATTATTATTATTATATATAATTAATTTATTAATATATATATTATTATTATTATTATATATTTATTAAGAAGACTAAGGAATCAAAAATTTTCGATCGCTTAATAATTTCGGGGGGTTGAACCCCCTGACCCTCTGTCTACAGCTTGTATCTATAGATATATATATATCTATATATATATATTAATATATATATATAGAATATATTATAGTATATATTTTTTATTTTATTTTATATAATAATAAATATATATATATATATAATATATAAATATTAGAGATGAGAGAGAGAGAGAGAGAGAGACGAGAGAGAGAGAAATATTTAAAATATATTTTTTCATTAATCGTCATCGTCAAAATTTTATTATCATCGTCATTGTCATCGTCAAAATTTCATAAATCTAGCCCGCACTAATTATGAATATTATCTACTATATAATATATATAGATATATATATATATATATATATATATATATATGTATAATATATAATCTATACTATATATATTATATAGTATAATATATATACTAATATATTTATATATATATATATATAAATATATAGGAGAGAAATCTATACACTAAACATCATATATATATTGATATGTATATTTGTTGAGATAAAAAAAAAAAACCGTTCTTTTTTTTTTTTTTTTACAAGAAAACACTATGGGAATTTTCCCACCAGGCCAGAATTTTTTTTTTTTTTTTTTTGAAAAAAACTTACTTTTTTTCATATATATCAAGTCTTTTAGGGTATTTATCATTAAAATACAGTAACTACAATATGTTAAAAGAAGTATGCAATATATAAAGTAGATTTTAATATTTTGTAAAGTTTTATTTGTGCTCTAGGGCATATAACTATTACATTTCACATGATTTGATTATTATTATTATTATTATTATTATTATTATTATTATTATTATTTTTTTTTTTTTTATTATTATTATTATTATTTATATATATATATTATATATATATATATATATATATATATATATATATATATATATATATATATATATATAAATACGTAATATATAAATATATATAGCCCAGCTGAAAGCCCAGCCTTACCCCCATCCCCTCTGTACCATGATTTAGTAAGGACTCGGTGGAAGTCGAAAATTCCACCCTATCGCTTCACGGAACTTTGCGGCGGACCCTCACTATGGTAAAATCGTCAGTGTGGTGTTCATGCCTTGGCCCAGGTGGACACAACATCATAACCAACTCAAAAACCGCGCCATCTCTCTATTATGCACTTAGTCCGCCTGCTTGCTGCAAACTCACATTTCTGTCCTCAGACATTCGTTTCTGACTCAAACTTTATCTTCGATCTCCAGCGCGGTGTTTACCTAACACACTTCGCAACTAACAATTCCGCTTAAAAACCGACTATCAATTATCCTTTCCACAACATGACCAAAACATCTCAACATATTTTCATTTATCCTCGTTTACCCAATTCTTCACACCACCAACTCTCTAATACGTCATTCTCAATTTATCAATTCCTCACACCTAGCATGCCCTAAGATTGTCCATCTGAACCATTGAACTTTAGCTCTATACCTCTTATTCAAGACATAGTCTCACTACTATACAATTAACACAGGTAACAACATACGTCGTGTAAGACCTAGCATTTCTCTAAACTTAGTCCCTATAGCATACACAACGATTTTAAGTCTGCACCAGCCACCTTCCTGCATCCGAACCTATACCCAGAAATATTTTAAACTCAAAGCACACTTGTTCACTGCTCACATCTAACATAATTCACACTGAGGACTGTCCTCCACTCCTCCAACCATAACTTACTCTTATCTACGTTTTACTTTCAAACCCCTCCTTTAACACACCTGCCAAATCTCTCTACGAATCTCTCAAACTCTTCATATTGGCCACACAAAACCAAATCATCCGCTATAATAGGTAGGGCACCCTCCACTCTACTCCATTCTCCATCATTCTAACAACATTTCTGTCCACCCCTACCTCAATTCTTTCATAACTCCATCATAACAAATTGAATAACCCGGAGACATAACACAACCCTGCCTCTCTCCGCATTATTGAACCAATCACTTTTGACACCATTATTCTTACACACGCCTCACTATCGTCCTACGCTACATCCTTTTGATTCCATTCAGAAGCCTATACCAACCAAACATATATATCACGGAACACGTGCCATAGAGTCCATAACGCTATCAATAACCTGTTGCAATGCCATAAAACTAAATACAATTTATTCTTCTTCTCCCTCATTTTTCTATCATTCTGGCTTCAATGTGAGAATGTAAAGATTTGATCCTAAACGCACCTTGTTCTTCACAATCAGTCTTTAGTCACACTCGGGGCAATCTTTTGACCAAAATACCAACATATATCTTCCATACAACACTCGATAAACTTAATTCTCTATAATTTCACAGTTCCCTTTATCTCCTTACCCTTATATAAGGTACTACAGTACTGCTCTCCTTCAATCCCTTCCCAGCAAAAAAAAATCCTTTATTTAACACAACCTTAAAGAGTCCAATCAGTCAAAAACTTGCTCCGTTCTTGATCATTTCACAGTAATTTCATCTATACTGCAATTTACCATTACTTCACCTATCTCACTCTAACCATCCTCTTACTTTTTTGCAAATAAAACCTCCTCCCAAAATACCTATTCCTTCTTGGCGCACAAACCCACACTGTCACATACCTCTTCATTACTTCGCCAATATATACAGATTTTCGAAGTGTTCTTGTTCAGCACTCCCCTCACATCCATTTCATCATTGTAGTACAAAAAAAACATCCCTATTCATTATCTGAAGCAAATTTCCCTTTCTCATTCTTAACCTTGCGCTTCCTTCCAGAAGAGCTTCCATATTCCCATTGTAGTCCATTCATCGCCCTCCCCTGTTTCCCCCCAAACTATTCATTTTTACCTCTTCTTTTCTCTTACGTCTGCATTTTTTAGCCATTTCCTTTTTTCCTCCTTATATAATTCCAAGCATCTTTCTTTTGAAACTTCATCATTGTGTTTTAGTAACAATCAACGACGCTTTTTTTTTACTTTTAACCGGCTTGCATACCTCTTCATTCCACCACTCACTTTAGCATTCCTTACTTCCTACTTAGCACACCCTGACATACTCTTTGCACTGCTAACATTGGCTTCCAGATTCTTAGCTTTCCAGCTTGTTCACATCAAACTGATTTTACTTGCGAGCGTTCTTTAAAATACTTATCCTTATTAACCTGTGTTCACTAAACTTCTCGATCTTAATTTTACAATCTCTTCCTTCCGTATCACCTCCTCTCCATCCAAGTCCCCACTAACTAATTTTACATAGAACAACATAATGTACCGATAATCCATCCCCAACCCGCCTCACTGATTTAACATCGACAAATAAACTTCAACATCTTCACCAACCAAAATCAATCAACAAGAAACTCACTACTGCTAACTACAGCCAACTCTAGTTAACTTATGGATACTCTTGTTTTAAAGAAAGTACGTTACTATACATACATACCTCTCTCCTCACAGAATCAATCACCTTCCACCATCTCATTTTCTCCCGACACTCTAACGCCAAAACCACCTGTTATACCTCCTTTTTTTGATCATATATCTTTAATATAACGTATAATATAATATATAATATATTATATAACTGATATATTAATATATTATATATTATATATAATTATATATTAATTATTATAATATAATATATATATAGTCTGTCTATATAAAATCCTATAATAGTCAAATTTAGGCCTAGAGAGGGTATTGGTAATTTTAAATACATCTTTAAAATATACATAAAAAAGAGGTAATTTTAAAGATTAAAAGAAAAAAAAAAAATTGTTTTCAAAAAACTGTTGTTTTCTTAAAAAAAAAACAATGTGAAAAAACCGTTTGTTTCACAACCTCTATATATATGTATAATATATGATATTATATATATATAAATATATATAATATATATATATATATAGTATATATATATTATATATAATAATATTAATATATATATAATAATATATATACGTCTTTAACGCCCTTTTTCAGGAGGGTAACACGGGGGGATACAGGAATCGGAACTTTCAGGGCGGCTATCCAAACATTCCACAACGTGTGTTCGCAGCATCGTTTTAAATTCTCGCCCCCATGTAGATAAATCACTCCAACTGCTTGCGGGAGATTTGAAACCCAGCCTCCTCTCGGCCAGAGCTCCGGTCGATCCTATATATATATATATAATATATATTTATATATATATACTATATAGTATTATATAGAATATCTAATATATAGTATCATTATAATAGTAGTATTATACTATATATATATAATATATACTATAATATTTAGAAATCTAAATGCTAAGTAAATACGTCCACGTTAAATACTTATATATAGATAATAAAATGCCTATTATTCTCTTGTTTAATTGAGAGTATGGGTTTTGAACCACACCCTCCCCGATTTTAAAGCAGGTGTGTTACCACCCAACCACGATGAGCTAAAAGGAAACCTGCAGTTTACTTCTGAAGATTACTTTGCTTCCCCAGAAGAATAGTACGCAATCTGAAAGTCACTTGCAATCTCTACCGCTCCACACCGGGGTCATAGGTCACACAGGTTAAGTTGACAGTTTAATCGGGATCTACCATATAAAAAATAATGCCAACAATACTTAGCATAATTGATTGGGGGTAAGGTGCGTCTCATGCGCCGGAAACATAAAAGTAGCAGTCGAAAAGAAAGCCAGTCTTACAGCCCCCTTTATACTTTTTAGTGAGAAGTCAGAAAAAATTCACCCCAGAACTTTCACAGGACCTGCGACGGACCCTCCACTATGGTGCATCTCGTCAATGTAGGGTTATACCTTGGATCAAGTGTCCTAGATCCATACCCCTCCACATGAAAACCTCGTCATTCCCTCTATTATGCACCTTTCTTCTCGCCTCTGCCAAACCACATGTCCCTCCTCAGGCATATCCTTTAGACTCAAATAAACTATTTCTGGTCTCCCAGCCCGCGATTCCCCAGCACACCACAACTGACCACTCACTACACGCTTCACCCACGGGAGCTAGTGCATGGCCAGTGCCTTTCCAAATACCGAAAGCCATCTCAAAGTACTTTCATTTATTCTCTTATTTACCCCTTTCTTCACACCACACAACTCTCTAATACGTTCATTCTTCATTTTATCATTTCTTCTAACATCTAATACGCCCTTAAGAATTAAGGCTATACAAAAATCCAGCCGCAGTTGTAAAAAAGCTGGATCTCCGGTACATCACTAGTTTTTAAGTGCTTTTATTATATTTATTATTTTCTGTCTAATCCTTGAATAGGGACCTGCCCTGAGTGGTGACAATTTGTTTAAAAAAAAAAAAAAAAAGCTACAGTATCATAGTTGAAAAATGGTAAATCTGCAGCTATAGATGGAATTAGCCGTGAAATTATTAAGAATGTAAGCGAGATTGTGGTTGACTGGATATGGAAGTTGCGTAACAAAGCGTTTATGGAGGGTATAGTCCCGAAGGAATTGGAGGAGAGCAGTAATAGTAGCCTTATAAAAGGATAAGGGGGAGGGGATATGGGGTACTATAGGGAAATTAGTTTTTTGAGTTTTGTAGGAAAGATATGTGCTGATATTTTGGTAGAAAGAGTACGTCGAGTGATTGACGGACTGACTGGCGAAGAACAAAGTGCATTTAGAAGTGGTAGAGAAAGTGTAGATTAGTTTTTCACATTGAAACAAATGATTGAGAAAACGATAGAAGAATAAACTGTATTTAGGTTTTATGGACTTGCAATAGGCGTATTACAGGATTAACAGGGAAGCTCTGCAACAGGTGTTAGTGATATATGGTGTATGGTGGAACAGCCCCGAGACGATGTTTGCCACCCGCTCGATAGCCTAACTTCCGTTTTAGTGATATATGGTGTTGGTGGTAGGCTTTAGAATGGAATCAAATGTATGTATGACGATAGTGAAGCGTGTGTAAGAATTAATGGAGTTGAAAGTGGATGGTTTAATATTAATAATGGAGTGAGACAGGGATGTGTTATGTCTCCTTGGTTATTTAATTTGTTCATGAATGGGGTGGTGAAAGAATTAGAAGTAGGGATGGTAGGGAAAGGTGTTGGACTGACGGAGAATGGAAGAGAGTGGAGGGTGCCCTGCTTATAGTACGTGGATAATTTGGTTTTCTGAGGCGAATCTAAAGAGAGCTTAAAAGGATTGGAAGAGAGGTTTGTCAGAGTGTATAAAAGGAGGGGTTTAAAAGTATATGTAGTTATAAGAGTTAAGGTTATGATATAGTAAGTGATCAAAAGGGAACGGATTATATAGAATATAGCAGGAAAGTTGTGAATGGTAGTAAGGTGGCTGGTGCAATTAGATTCTTGGTGAGTACAAAGAGACTAAGTCTTGAAGGCGCTAGGGTTTTGCATGAAGGTATGTTACCCGTGTTAATGTATAGTAGTGAAAGTATAGGGTGGAATAAGAGGTATAGATCTAAAGTGCAATCTGGTCAGATGGACAATCTTAGGGGAATGTTATGTGTGAGGAGAATTGATAAAATGAGGAATGAACGTATTAGAGAGTTGTATGGTGTGAAGAAAGGGGAAAATGAGAGAATAAATGAAAGTACATTGAGATTGTTTGGTCATGCGGAAAAGATGGATGATAGTCGGTTGGTAAAGCGGATGTATAATGGTGAGTGTGCTGGGAATCGACCAGCTGGGAGACCGAAGGAAAAGTGGATTGAGATTTGAGTCAGTAAAGGAATGCCTGGAGAGAAATGCGAGTTTGGCAGAGGCAAGACTTGCATCATGATATACTTTTCTGTTCCAGGCTACGCACCTCCCCTCCAATCTGAGGATAGGAGGTCAATAATAATCATAATAATATAATAATAATAATAATAATAATAATAATAATAATAATAATAATAATAATAATAATAATAATAATAATTATTAATAATAAGAAAATAATAATAAAATATATATATATATACTAGTATATATATATATATATTATATATATATATATATATAATATATATAATATATTATATAGTAATATTATATATATAGTATATTATATAATATATATATATATATATATATATATATATATATATATACGGTATATATAAAAGGTAAATAACTTACTTTACTTGTCAATTCAATGTCATTTGGCAAAGTATCCCTGAGAGCCCTCAAACAATGGCGGATGATTTCATCTCTTGTAGCATCTACAAATTCGTCTAAATGCCTTTCTAAGTAAGTACGAGAACTTTGAGATCTGGCCCCAATAGCCATTGCTTTGCAATCATAAAAATTTGCAGATGGACACGTTTGATAAATGTGAGGTCCATCCTCCTATAACATTTCATAAAAATTTCATAAAAATTGAACTAAGTCTAACATAATAATAAAAAAAAATTAGAGAGAACTTTGATCTTGGATAATTTTCACCATTTCAGAGATTGTGTGAAAAAAATTTACACCTATATATTTATTTTATTTTTGAAAATAGTTTAGCGTAGCTAAGAAAGTGAAACCTATAACTATTATGTAGCATACATCTAAATTCTAAAAAAAAATTTTTTTGAGGTAGAGCCCCTCAAAATTGTCAATTGATATTGGGACCAGATGTAAAACAGTTTGGTATACAGAAAAGTACCCTTAATCAAAGTTTTCCAAACTCGACCAATGATATCTATTAAGAAAAATTCAAAAAGCTGGATAATTAGGTTTAGGTCATTAATTTTAGTTTCCTGTTTCCCTATTGTCCATGATCCGAGCTTGTTTTTTCATTTACTTTGTTGCGCTGAAGAAAAAATATGATTTTAATTTTGTTTGCTTCAACTTGAGTCGATATTCATATGAAAACATCAAAAAAATTTGCAAGTAAATGAATTTTTCCCGTGAACCGAAAAATTATTGGATGTACAAAGATGGTTTAAATAAAAAATGTGTATCTTACACAATTAAACTTGTTCTGAATATTTCATGTTGATAGGACAAATAACAAAAATATCTCCTGATTTTTCAATATGAAATGGCAAAAAAAAAAAAAAAAATTTTTTTTTTTTGCATTGCATTGCATCGCATAAATTAGACATAGTGATATCCTTTCAATTTTTTTTTATTATTTGTACTGTCAATGTGAAATTTTTAGAGTATGTGTAACTGGGAGAGATACATTTTTTTTTTTTTTTAGATCATCCATTTTTAAACTTAACCGTTTTGCTGCTATTCACAGGGAAAAAGCTCAATGGTTTTCCAATTTTGTTTTGTCATAGAGACAAAACTGGACATGTTACACAAAAGCGAATACGATATTTGGATTCAGCACAAAAAAAATACACAAGAAAGAAGTCTCTTCTATAAGTAAAAAAAATTTGTTGGCCCGTGATAATAAGAGCAAATTTTAGTTTTTGACTATTTATTTAACACTTAATCTGTCCGTCCCTCAAGTTAATAATATTTTTAAAATTTTTTATGAATATTTGTCCATCATAATATTATATAATACTTATATAATAGCAAATTACATAAAGTTTAAAGAAAACTCTCTTACATAATCACATAAAATGTACTGCTGCAAGCAAGTTTACAAAGAATACAAAGGTTTGTTAAAAGAATCTTTCGGCAAATATTAAGAAAAATCTCATTATTTCAACCATTACATATGTATATAAAGCAGGGTTGGTGATTTTTTGATTTTTTTTAAAAAAAATCAAAATATCAATGATTTTTTTAGGCACAAATTGCCTTTTTAATTATTATTTTGATAAAATTAGTAAATAATCTTAATTATTACCTAATTAATAATAAGTTTAGTAAATATAATTATTATTTAGTTTAATTAAGTTATTTAAATTATATATATACAGTACTGTATAATATCTGAGTAATCTAATTTTATTCTTATTGAAAATGATTCTTAACTCCTTATTAATTACCTAATTATAGATGAAAATATACTTATCAATATCAGGTGATAACTAGAAAATATTAATTAGAAAAAAAAAAAATATATGCCTAAAAAATCACAAAAATCAAAAAATCATGATTTTTTTTTAAAAAAAATCTTGATTAAGATTCTGCAAATTAGAACATTAGAAAATAGAGACAGAAGAAGCCATATGGGCCTATCGAGTCCGTCCCAGTCAGCCTACTAACCAAACATGCTCATGCAAATCCACAAAGCACCCTAGGGCTTGTCAAATTGCTGTAACTAGAAATCCACCAATTTGGCTTACCTATCCAACCCTTTCTTAAATATTGCAAAAGCACATCAACAACCTTCTGTGGCAAAAACCATTCCAAAATTTAACAACCCCTATTACTGAAAGAATGCTTTCTTCTTAATTTCTTATTATGCCCTCTTGCTCTCCCGTCCGTGCTCTATTATGAAGAATTGATTGATCTTGTATTATCTATTATCAATAGATGTAAATCATGTCCCCTCTGAGAAAACGCCTTTCTACAGAAAAAACATTCATAACTCCTTCAGGCTCTCCTCATAGCTCTTACCTCAAACCCAGAAATCATCCTTGTTGCTCTATGTTGCACTCTCTCTAGCATATCTAAGTCTTTCTTTAAATAAGGGGCCCAAACTTGTGCACAATACTCTAATACTGGCCTAACATAGCTATTATTAAAGTTTACTTATAACTCCTGTATTGTAAACAACATTGCGATTTTTTATTCTACTTCTTAATTAGCTTTATTCCTTGCTTCCAAACACTGATTAGCTATTTCAGATTTGCTGCTTATAGTCACACCTAAATCTCTTTTCTGGTCCACGGACGCAAGCCATCCCCATTCATATTCATAAGTTAAAACTTTATCTTGAGTAAACCGTAGGTGAAGAACCTTACACTTTTCTCCTATTTCATTTTAAAATTTGTGACCCCCCTTATGAAAATTTTATTAAAATTTTGGACTGAATTTGTGTAACATACGTTTTTGCTTTATTAATTACCTAATTAATAATACATTTAGTAAATATAATTATTATTTAGTTTAATTAAGTAATTAAGTTATTTAAATTATATATACCGGTATACTGTATAATATCTGAGTAATCTAATTTTATTTATTTCTTTACTGAAAATGATTTGAAACTACATTGATGAATTTGCTTATTATATAGATGAAATATTATATAGTTTAGTTGATAACTAGGATTAATTATTAATTTAGAAAAAAAAATTTGCTAAAAAAAAATCAAAAAATCAATTGATTTAATCAACATTAAATCAATTTGATTTAATCAGTGCCAACCCTGATATAAAGTCATTTATTACAGTTATATACGAACTTGAAGCTAAATATTTCTAAAGCTAATAAATGGATTATTCTGTGTGAAACTAAATATTCAGGATTAAGTCAAAAATGTTTAATTCCTTATAGAAAGTTCTGACCAGAGCCGACCTTCTGAAAAGGAAGATTACCCAATACCCACCCAGAGCAGGATACTGTTACATCATTATATATATATATATATATATATATATATATATATATTATATATATATATATATATATATATATATATATTAATAAATTGTTTAAAATAAATATATATATATATATATATATATATATTAATATATATATATATATATATATCTTATATATATATATATATATATATATATAATTATAATATATTATTATATATATATATATATATATTATATATATATATATATATATATATATAATATTATATAATATATATATATTATATAATAATATATATATATATATATATATATATTATATTATATTATATACAGGGTTCACACTAAAATTTTGAATTTGATTTCCCTGACTTTCCCTGACCAAATCTGCAAATTTTCCCTGACCAGCGTGTTCGTTATTTTTGTGTATATAAAATCTCTATAATTATTATTGCAGCTATTTACTCAGTTCAACATTAAATTATTAGAAAACTTACTTTAGAAATATGTTCATCATCATGGATGAATTAAAAAATATTTTTTTTTTAGTAATAAGCCAATACCTTAACCATAGCCGTCCAAAGCACTTCCTTTTTTTATTTTTTTCAAAAGAAAAACAGTTACAATTATAACAAAAAGAAAATAAATTAAAAAGCTTACATTATAGCCTAGGTGAATAGCGTTTCCACAGCTATCACGAAAGTTCAAAATACGGGTTTGAGATTAACTTTTTTGCTTCTCAAGCATCTTGAATTTTTGATTTTTATAGCGTCTTCTTCCGTTAAAGCCTTCAGTTTTAACATCTTTCTCTGCTCTTCAAGTTATAGATCTGTATGGATAATATTCTCTTTTCAGCCTTTTATACGCTCTTCTATCAGTTTTTCAGTATTGGACCTTGAAGATGTTCTTCATATCTCCTATGGACAGCCTTACATTTGTCAACATTTTTGAGTGATAGGAACTTTATGAATACTTCATGAGATCTTATAGAATTGTGCATGTTCTTTGAGAAAATCAGACTATGTTCTTTTCAGATTCTCCACTAAAAATTGCTTAAGTTATAGAAAACCCTCCTTCCCAACTTTCGCATTTCCATGCGAAAAATATCAGTGCAAAAATTTAATAATTTGCCAACAATTCCGAATAACATTGATTCTCAGTGCTTATAGAAGAAAAAAAACCATCAAGTCTCTTAGCAAGGACAATCACATCCAAAAATTTTTGATTTTAATTTCAAGTGAATGAGCTCACTGCAAAGTAGAGTATAGTTGCGTTTTCCTTTCTCAAGCAACATGAATCTGTGATTCAGTATGGGTTACAATGACCTCTAGCAAAAATCAAACTTTTTTCCCTTGTTCTGGCTGATGAAGAATTTTTTATACTAGGATCCCAATGATGAGAGCCCTTGGAAGGCTTGTACTTCAGAGGATATCTTTCTAATATCTTTTCTGTCAATTTTCACCTTGTTCTAGTCTTGCATTCAAGTTTGTCATGAAAATCTAATGCAAAAAGCTTAGTTGTTGGTTGAAGCAGGCATTTTACTGGCTAAGAAATCTTTCCATAATAATTAGTACGAGACATTGTAAAACTGTGAACAGAAATGAACCAAGGTAGTTTGATGTCCAACCCACTGTCGTTTAAAAGTTAAGTTTTTTTTGCTTGAAAGTCATTTTATAAAAATAATAAATACCTTCAACTGCCCCAAAAAAATCAAAAATCCCTTCGTTCAAACCTCAAAAAAAAAAACAACCTCAAAAAGAAGTATAATCCCTAAAAAGAAAAAAGATATAAACAAGATTTACGTCATAAGTCATACAGTCTAAAAACACATCCATATACCAATCACCTTCAATCGTAAGGATGAACTGAACAACCTCTACGAACAAATAGGAAGAATAAGTAGGTAATAGTGAACTAAAAATAGGAAGAAAACAGATAGAAGTAGATTTATGGAATGTTATTCCTCGCCCAGCCTTTTCATTCACTTATCAAATACATCTCTCATTCCACAATCATACAGTAAGGAAAAAAAATAGCCTATATCAAAAAAATATGGTAAATGGTTCCATGGATCATTCTTCATTATGTTTGGAAATTTTTAAAAAATCACAGATTCACTAACATGACTTTTTTTTGCAATTTCCCTGACTTTCAGCATATTTTAAAACGTTCCCCGGACTTTCCCTGACCAATTTTTATTTTCCCTGACTTTCCCTGACTTTCCAGAAAGTGTGAACCCTGATAATATATATATATATATAATCCTATAATATATTTACCGAAATACTATATATATATATTAATATATATATATATATATATATATATATATATATATATATATTATTTATAATATATATAGCAATATAATATCTATATATATATATAAATATATATATATATATATATACTTATATACTATATATATATATATTATTTACATCATATCCAGCAAGAAGAAGACCAACTCCATATGGACGTTTATCATATCCTTGGGTTGCACTTTGCATCTTTGATCCTACTCTCCACATAAGTTCGTTGAGTGAAAGGGGTCGATTATGGCTAAATCTTTCATTAAGGCATTCTGTTCTCATAAAACGTGACAGAACTCGTGCATCTGCTGTTAGACCTAATAATAATAATAATAATAATAATAATAATAATAATAATAATAATAATAATAATAATAATAATAATAATAATAATAATTTTAAAAAATCAAAAATAACCATTTAGTTAAAAGAAAATGTTACAAGATTGTACAATTAAAATTGTAAAATAGTGTTTCATGCTTTTTTTTTTTTATAACTAAAATGGGCTGCTGGGATAACGAGTAAGTCTTATGAACCCATGTTCCATTTCATACAGTATCTATTATATGCAAATCATTTATAATATTACTTACAAAAAAGAATATACATAATAATAATAATAATAATAATAATAATAATAATAATAATAATAATAATAATAATAATAATAATAATACAGTAATAATACGGTAATAATAATTTAAAATTAAATAAAATAAAGTGTTCCATTACCAGAAATTGAAATAGCTATATGAGTGTCAATAGGAATAACTTTTTTTTGATGAGCTGCCAACTCTGAAGAAGCTCTTTTAAGGGCAACAATTACTGCATGTGTTTTACTCTTAATGCCAACAGTTGCGGAGCCTTGTTTCACAGCTTCCATAGCATATTCAACCTGTAAGAGAAAAAAAATGGTTTAAAACATATACAATTAGACAAGTGATTATCATTTATTATATGTAAAATTTTAGGGTGTAAAAACTGATATAAGATACCTGATGAAGCCGACCTTGAGGTGACCAAACTGTGACATCATTGTCATACTGATTTCGAAACTGAAAACAAAATAAACTTAATTAATCTTTTCTTTAAATGTATATAACCTAACACTCTGATACAAGATATATTTTCAGTCATGATATTTTAATGTTTAAATATAAAATATTGAAAAATTTCCCATCTTTTGTATTCTTCTTTTAACTACCATAGAACTGAATGTACTATATTATCCAAAAGATAAAATTTCCAAAATCTTTACTCTGTGTAAATAAAACGAAGTGGGCCTATACTATAACAAAGTAATGCAAAAATTAGCAGATTAAACCAATGTGATAGGCAAAGAGCAAAGAAAAATAGGTCCAGTATTATAGAAGCACTTTCTTAGAGTTGATACAGTTCTGCTAGATAATTTAATTAGCATAATACCAAACAATGATTTTAAATTTAAAAAATTTAATTTAACATATCTGGGGTGGTAGTTTGGGGTTTCTAATATATTGCTCTGAAAAGAATTCGTATAAATTTGGACACAATGGTATAACAGATCTTAGTATCCACATATGAGTACTTGCAATTCTCTTGCTAAACACAACATAACTCACTACATGATATATAGCCTAACGAGTTATGCCATAAATGGAATTACGAGCCTCACAAAAATATTTGATATTTAATAATATCAGGATTTTGATAAGTCAAGCTAAAATGGAGGCAGGTTCACATATACATTTAGCTTTTATAAATTTAAAAGTAAGAATAGGACAATTGGTCCAATTAAAATTGATGAAAATTTAGTGAGTTCAGATAAAGAGTTGGTCAACATTTTCAATGCTTATTTTGCTTCAGTGTTTACAGAGGAAAGATTAGATAATAGTTCAGAGACTAATAGTTCTTGTATGCATGTAACAAATAGACTTACAGAATTTGAATTTGATGTAAAAGATATTAAACGTTTATTAGATCATATTGATCCAAGTAAAGCTGCAGGCCCTGATGGTATATATGGTAGAATTCTGAAAGAGGGTAGTTTAAGCATTGCAAAGGCACTGTATTTGATTTTTAAGCGATCTATAACATTTGGTGAGGTACCAGATGACTGGAAAACCAGCCATTAGTTGATGCCCTATTTATAAGAATGGTATAAGGAAGATTTGGGAAATTATAGCCAGTTAGCTAAATAACATCTCTGAATCTAAGGTTCTTGAAAAGTTCTTAAAATGTCATATGAGAAAATTTAAAGATAATAAGGAAGGTTATGACTCCCGCATGGTTTCAGAAGGTAGGTCATGTCAGACAAACCTCTTTAGAATTTATGGGAATACATTACTGACTGCATTGGACCGCAGGAGATCCAGTTGATTATGTATATTTAGACTTTTAGTAAGCTTTGATAAGTTCCCCACATAAGGCTGACTGGAAAAGTTATTGCAGTGGTATTAGGTGGAGTGGTACCATGGTTGGATAAAGAGTGGTTGCGAAATAGAAAACAGTTTACAACTAAATGGGAATAAATCATCATGGGAAATAATGAAGAGTGGTGTTCCCACAGGCGCTTCAGTGTTGGGGCCACGTATTTTCCTCGTCATAATATAAATGATTTAGGACCAGGACTAAATGCAAGGTTTTAAAGTTTGCAGATGATACTAAAGTGGCCACCTCAGTTAGGAATAGTGAAGGATGCTTAAAGATTAAAGATGATCTTGATAAACTTCTTGGAGAGGCAGATAAGTGGCAAATTGATTTTAATAGTAAAAAGTGTAAGTTCTTCACCTAGGTTACTCAAATAAAGTTTTAACTACGATATGGAATGGGGAGTGGCTTGAGTCTGATGGACAAGAAAAAGACTTTGGTGTGATTATAAGTAGAAAATGGAAAAGAGCTGATTAATGTTTGAAGATAAGAAAAGAGCTAATAAGATGCTGGGCATAATAAATCGCAAGGTGTTTACAAGAGCAGGAAGTAATAAGTAAACTGTATAATAGCTAATGTTAGGCCCATAATAGAGTTTGTGCACAAGTTTGGGCCCCTTATTTAAAGAAAGACTTTAGATATTGTAGAGAGAGTGCAACGTTAGAGCAACAAGGATGATTTCTGGGTTTGAGGGTAAGAGCTATGAGGAGAGGAGCTGAAGAGGTTAGGAATGTTTTCTGTAGAAAGGCGATTCTCAAGGGGACATGACACAAGTCTACAAATATGTACATCTATTGATAATACAGAAATAAAAAATTATTCAATAGTAGAAACATTGACAGGTGACCAGGGGGCATAATAAGAAAAATTTAAGAGAAAGCATGCCATTTATATAAGAAAGCATGCCATTCAGTAATAGGCGTTGTAAATTTTGGAATAGTTCTCCAGAGGAGGTTGTTGAGTTGACTCGATTGCAACATTTAAGAAATGGTTAGATTCGTTTATGGATGGGTTGGGTATCATATAATATATTGACGAAGCCAAATTGGCGGGTTTTTAGTTATAGCTGTTATTGTTAGATGGCATGTGTGACCATAACTTAGTTATTAATGCATGTGGATGGTTTGGGTATCATATTTATATATCAATAGTTTTGACTAAGCAAATTGGTGATTTGTAGTTACAACAAATTGACAAAAGCCCTAGGGTGCTTTGTGGGATTTGCATGAGCATGTTTGGTAGTGGGTTGACTGGGGCAGTCTCGATAGGCCCATGTGGCTTTTTACTGTCTCTATATTCCTAATGTTCCTAAAAAGCATGCCATCCTGATATAAGAAAACATTCATTCAGTAATAGGGTTGTTAATGGATGGTTTGGGTATCACATGGTATATTTTGACTAAGCCAAATTGGCAGGTTTTTAGTTACTGTAGTTATTAAGGATAATTGCATGTTATTATAGCTGTAGTGTGGTTAGCATGTATATTCTTTAGATATAGTGTTTAGTTTTAGTTGTAGACTTTGTGTATGTTAGTTGTTGACAAGCCCTCGGGTGTTTTGTGGATTTGCGTGATCATGTTTTGGACTTTGTGTATTCTGTATATAGTTTATTGATAAGCCCTAGGGTTCTTTGTGGACTTGCATGAACATGTTGTTTGATTGGTTCTGTTGGCTTGACTGGGACAGTCTCGATAGGCCCATGTGGCTTCTTACTGTCTTTTTATTTCTAATGTTCTAATGTTTCATTGGAATTCAAACCAGTGAAATCTAACCATCATCAATCATCAGAACAAAGTAGTTTAAGTTTCTTCCAGAACAGGGTGGTTCTAATTTTATCTACTATAAAATAGGATAAAAGGCAAGTTAAATCTTGGATTTTAGAACTCCTTTTATTAACAGTTTGAATCAATTCCTCATTTTCCTTTAAGCTTTTAAGTTTATTTTTCCAACTTTTCCTAAAGTTTTCAAAATGCCTGTTTTTGTTTATATTCCTCTGGTTCCTCAACTCTATCAGTTAGGTTTTTACTAGGCCTACTAGTTCTAATAGCCCAGACCTGAAACAAAGTGACTGATATTTTCTAAAATTGACAACAGTGTTTGATTTTCAAATTTCCATTTCAAACAATGTTCTACAATTTATCATAGGGGAATTCTAGGACAGACCAACCAATGACCAACACCACTATGTTTCTTCTGATTTTGGTGTAAATGGTTATTTTACTGTGCAAAGCATCTTGCTCAAATAAAAATGTTCTGCTGGAAGTATTTTTTGAGTTATGGGGTCCAAATTTTTTGGGAGAAAGTGCAACCTTTTATCTTAATTTTAAAAATAAACCAAACATATATAATAGCCTATGGTATATATGGAATCAGAAAAAGTAGACGTATCTAGTGGTGGTAATATTTTGATTCTACAATGAACAGGTAAAATGCTCCCCCCATTTAAAAAATTTCTCCAATCCCCACCACTATAGAAGGTGAAATCATCATTCTGGGCGATTATTTTCAAACTACTGCAAATGGTGTTTTGAAGAATTAAATAAAAAATTAAAAAGAGAATTTATTTGTTTTTAATCATTTAAAAAATATAATGAAAAAAGGAAGTTAATTTTTATAATGAATAAAAATGTATAAAACATCCCAAATTTTTACTTTTCCAAATTTTAAAATTAAAAAATTGTCAATTCATTAAATATATATATATTTTTTTTTATTTCTGCTAAAAAAAATGAACCCGAATAGATGCTTGAGTGGAGATTAAAAGCTTAAAGTGGTTGAGAAAGAACCAACTTTGTTTTCCAATTGTGACCTAAATGCCATATGCTCATATGAAGAAAGCTGTAATGTCATTTTTAGGCAATTTAAACAGAAAATTTTTCCGAAACATATCAATATTTAATAAAACCAAAAAAATAATAATAAGAAACAAATTTGTCCAGCACCCAGAATCTGATTCGTCAATTTTAGGCATATGGGAGTAAAGAAGTAAATTTTGGAATTCAAATATAGCCTAAATCACCTAAGATTCCATATTGTTGCATAAAACTAATCTAACAATTGAAAACAAGAATTAAATGTAAAATGAAACAGCGCAGGTGTAAATAATAAACTCTAGCTATATAAGAAGGAGTTTTTGGGATTCAACAGCGTACTCCAGAACGTTAAAAAAACATAAAAAACTGCAATAAAAAATGTGAAATTAATGAAAGGCAGAACCATAAAAATTAATCAGAACCATTACAAAGATTATAGAATAAATCCATCTCAAATTCCATTTAGAAAAATATTTATTGCATATCTGTGCCATTTATATAAAAATAAATAACTTAGAAAAAGATTTACATATAATTATAACTTGCACATACACAAAGCTGTAAATCCTGTTCTATGTAAAATGCAGTATAATAATGTCTTTATTTCTGCTTTTCGGATATTTCAGTGTTTTGACTTTGGATTTCACAACTATGTTAGTGATCCAGGGCAGTAAGTATCATAAGCTCAGTGCAAAATTAATTAAAAACTTCTTAATGATGTCGATGTTAAAAATATTTAACTCTCCAATAATATAAAGATTTTACGTTTCTCCATACCTGGTAAAGCTAGTTTTTTAGGAGGTTTAGTTGAATCTTTAGTCAAACAGTTAAAAGATTTATCTATTAGTGCTATACTGGAAAAATATATTAGAGCAGGATGAGTTTCTTTATAGTTTAAGGGAACAAAATATGCTTAATAAATAGAAAGGCCAGTAGCATCTTAAGTCAATATTAAGAAACCCTGAGGTGGATCCAAATATCCCATTTGCAATAACACCGGAGATATTGCTGAAAGGATATGAAGTTCCAGCTATGGCGGTTTCTTCTCATTTATTTCATGATGGTGTAGATCATTCAGATGATCCTGATTGGTCTCCTCGTGAACCTGATCTCAGGATCAGTTATATTTGACCTTTCAAAAATACAGAAAAAGTTAAATCTAGTTTGAATGATTTGTACTATGATGAATTCTTAGCAAACTTACAATATCTTGCCCCTAATCAGCAAGACAAATATAAAAATAAAAAACATACTTCATTGTGAATCGGAGATATTGTTGCTGTAAAAGAAAAATTTACTAAACCATACTTTTACAGCATGGGAACAGTACAAGAAATAAAAAAATAATGATTTAGGAGAAACTGTTTCTGTAAAAATAAAAAAATCAAATCAAAGAAATTATAAACCCGACACATATCTTGGATATCAATATTGCTGATAAAAACATACCCATTTCCCATGAAATCTGCCATGAAGCACGTTTTCCAACCACTAACAATGATAAGTAACAGTAATGCTGACCAGTAAGAAAAAAGGAAAAGCTGCAGTTCAATGTAAAGAAAGAGATTAAGGGTGTAATGGGTGCATTTTAAATATCTCCAAATATAAAATCAACATATTGAATATCTGTGTCCTTGTTTAACAGGAACATGTATTATTTGAAATAAAAACAATGTAAAATAACATTTGGCTTCCAAATTTAGTTTACATTCATCAAAAAATTAAATTCTTAATAGAATTTAATTTTGGTCCCCTTCCAGTGTTAAAAAATAAACATTTATTAAAAAGTATGATACACCTATATAATATATATGTTTATTTCTAAAATTAATAATAAAAATGCTTATTTTTAATTCTATTTCATTAATATTTGCATTTCAAGGCAATAATTATGAAAAAGAAATGAACTTTTTTTTTTGAGAGAAGAAAAAAACTGATATTTGAATGAAATTTATTTTTTATTTCATTCTGTTATAAAAAAAAAACATTAATAATAATAAATAAATAAATAAAATAAAACAAATCAATAATGCAAACGACTCAAAAAATTTATTTTTGATCCAAGTCACTGCATATTTGTTTACATATAAAATCAAGCCTCAAGCGAAGGGCGAGCAGTTGCTTATCTTGCAAATCATGATGCAATCAAATGACGAGGAATTAAAATTTAGGATTGGCAGAGTGCCAGACCCTTATAAACATCTTTGGAGCAAGACTGTGTTCTTTGTTCTGCCTATTTAGGCAATAACAAAAAATTATTAATGATCTCATCAACTAGTTCAGTGGCCAACCTGATAATAAAAATAAAAATACCTACAAAATAAATATATAATAGTTTTTATTTTTTATGAGAAAATTCTATAGGAAAATTAAAAGAAAAATAAGTGGCTAAGCCTGAAGAAGAAGTTAGCACTCAGGCCAAAAAACAAAATTGGCCTAAGATTTTCTACCCCATATCCAGATTGAAGATGCAATTCAGTTAAATATTTTGAAACTCTTCCAACAAATTTGAGAAAAATTACAGATTTGGGTTTATTTGCTGTTTTACTCCAGATTTGGCTCTCCCTTCATTTTGTTAAATGGAATTAGAGGTGGAAAGGGGATCTAACTATTATAATATTAACCAATTTTGCTTTAATTATTAACTTAATAGATGAATAAATAAATATATTTGAATTCATTCTTTTTTGAATAATAATAATAATAATAATAATAATAATAATAATAATAATAATAAAATAATAATAATAATAATATAATAATAAAAATAATGATATAATAATTTACAATAATAATAATAATAAATAATAGAAATAAATAATAATATAAATAATAATAATAGAAATGAATAATAATAATAATAAATACTAAAATAATAATAATGAATAATAATAATAATAATAATAATAATAATAATAATAATAATAATAATAATAATAATTAATAAATTAATAATAATAATATAGAAGAGCCTATAAAATCCTATCCTTCCAGATAAGGATTGGCTTAAGATTATTAATAGGGTAAGCATTTTGGTGTAACAGAAAAGAAAGAAATCAGCAAGTTAGAGGAGAAGAGTTCTATTCCCCCTTATATAAAATTTTAAAGCATAAATAATATGAAAATTTATTATCTATAATCTCCTTTAAATTCAATGTAAATATACATTAATTTTTTATAGTAAATTTAAAACTAAAACTTCTTTGAATTCCCCTTCTCTATTTTTGATTTCTTCATTAACTATTTCCCCCATTCCATATTTTCTGTGATGGCGCAGTCGACAGGATGGGCGTTTCACGCCAAGTAATTACTGAGTTCCTTCTGTCTGGTAATATGGTCTTAGAAAAATATATAGGGCCAAGTAAAACTGTAATTAAAAACTGTAAAACATTGTAAATAATGATAAATAAAATAGGATTGATGTTAAAACTAAAGCAAAAAAAATTTAAATACAATAAATCATTTCTGCAACAAATAAAAATTCAAAAGTATAATTTATTAAAAAAATATTTGAGTTGAAGCCACATAGGCCTATCGAGACTTAAAAAAGAATAATACGTATTATATAGTAACTGTAACCTTTATACTGGTTATATAAACTATGTATATTTATTTATTAATATTAATATCTATTTAAGCATATAAAAAGATAGGTTATTTTCAATGATGGATGTGTGGATCCAATTGTTGTAAAATCTGTTGAAGAAATAATTAGTGATGGGGCAAGCCCAACTTCATTA
>JABUQX010002874.1:47500-67500 GCA_015478945.1 Trachelipus rathkii | reverse complement strand
ATCATGGCACCGGCCCAGTCAGGTGCTAACGCGCCGCAGTACATCAATGGAAGCTAACAGCATCATAATTCGATGTAACAATATAATGGCAACATCGTCAACATATCTTGCGCCTGGTTAACTGATTATCATACAGTCTCCATACTAACAATCATAGTAATTGCCACAGATACAAATGTAATCATTCCATACAGCCTTTCAAACATGTTCTAACAGGTCATCATTGATATTTTCGTGATACACTGGGTTATTTGCATCACCGCGTACCTGTTCGCTGGCTGATCAATATATGCGTTGTCGTGCTTTAACAAAGCATCATATCATAAAACTGAACTGTGTTATTACCACCGATAAAGCCTAACACACTTGAATAAACAGTTAACATTAACAAAGTTCAATACTTAACAATTATGAACTAGCAAACATAGAACGCCGTTTTCACATCTTTTTCTTTTGTTTTAAAAACTTTTGTTTATTTTTAACTTTATTTCTTTAAACTTTTTGTTTTTAAAATCTTTTAGTTATTTTTAATTTTTATTTTTTTAAACTTTTTGCTTTTGTTTTTTTTTTTAAAACTTTTACTTTTAACTTTTTTTTTTAAAACTTTTTTTGTTTTTTACTAAAATTTTATCTTTTATGTTTATAACGTAAAGAATTATTTTTACATAAACTAAAACAGTAAAACAGCAACAACAAAGTTTCACACACAAAAGCAACATAGCGTACTGATGCAAGAACACGTAACACAAACCCAACAAAATGAAACAGGCAACAGGAGTAACTGACGCCGTGTACCTGCATCATACCACTTTTTCAAATGCAGCTTTAGCACGACAGCATTACTGGCCTTTTAGTTGCGATGAACCGAATTTATCGCCGCCAACAAATATAGCGATGGTACCAGCCATTATCAATGTTAACATATATCTCTGAACTAGAATATAACGACAAAATTCCGGCCATGATCGGTCAATGACTAACATTACCAGTTCTTCATACTTCAATCATCACCAGCGTAATTAACACGCATACAGAACGAACATACGAAGCTGATGTGGTTCCTGTTCCTCACAGTTAAAGTCGAGAATGTTCAAATCTTCGAAGAGCCAGCGCGTCACTTGTCTACTTGCTCGTTTCAAACACAGCGCATTGGTTTCCATGATTCGTTGATGAATTTGGGTATTAACGTTAATCTATTACTAACATAGTACATTTGTGCTGTGGGCCTTCTGTCACAACACACATCATGGTGAGCAGCAGTAGCGGCTGTAACAGCTTCCACACAAAGCAAGATAGCGTGTCATAAACTAAGAAATGGTCGCTCAAATATAACATTGCCTACAATACCAAACAGCTAACAGCAACAGTCTCCGTCGCTAGTACCAACATGGTACGCAAACGTACTTGGTCTTATTAGCATAACTTCAACATATTAACGTTAATCTTACACTAACACAGTAATATTTAGCAAAATTTATCACAACATTGCGCCAATATCACAGAGCAGCGAATCGTGCAACAGCTTCATTACCGGGTTAGCATGCGTAACATAAACCAAGAGGCATGCTCAAAGATCAAACCTAACATTTCCACACAAATAAACTGCCAACACAACAAAGTCTCCAATACCTAACACTGCAAGTGGTCAACATGGTAGCGTAAAACGTGGGTCTGGTCTCATTTTGCTATACCCCAACACATTAACGTTACCCAGCATTAACACAAAGCACATTAGCTAAAATTTCATCACAACATTGGTTGGCCATCACAGAGCGCAGTGGCTGCCAACATAACAAAGCCTCCAATATTACCAAAGATTACTTAGCATCACTAAACTAAGAATAATGTTGATTACCGGGTCAGCCCCAACACATTCTTAAACAATAAATTGTAACGCCAATAAAGTTCCATTACTACCGGGTCAGTAAGTGGGTCTATAATAAAGATAATGTATCTTATTCATATACGACAGCATACTCTAACATATTAAGCAGCTAATCTTACACTAACACAGGAAGATAGCAAAATACCTTCTTCATAACAGTGAGCCAATTATCATACAGAGAAGTAGTATGCTATCGCAACAGTTTTCACATAATAAAGATTATTTTAGTTATCATCTAAACTAAGAATAGGTCGTACACAAAGATACTGACAGCTAAACACAATAACCGTTAACATTAACAGTTCCACGACTTTAACACTGTAGCACACCAACATGGTGGAGCGTAAAACGTACCCACTTGTCTTCTTTCGCTATATCTCTAACATAGGCTAATGTTACCTGTTACCGATACAGGCCATGCAATCCAGCTTTCTTCACAACATTGGTTAATTATCATACATCAATCAGTACTCTGTCAGTGGCTGGCGTTTCAATATCACGTGCGCCAACATGACGTAACATGTCCAAGCAGTGCCATCGTTAAGCCGTCTCCAATCATCTACACACGAATAAACTGTACAACACAACAAAGCCACTGAGCCTTTATATAAGCAATCACCGAATAGCAGCGCAATAAGGGTCACCAAGATAATAAAAGTTAATACAGCATCACAGCGAACTGTAGTGTCAATGTGCAATCATCAGCAACACACTTAAGCGCCCTTGTCAAACACAGCTAACACAACAAAGTTCCTCACTTCACCAGTAAGTAACCAATCCTCGCTGAGGCCAAAAACGTGGGTCTGCTCATACTTTTTCTCCGTTATTATCTCGTTGATATTAATGTTGTCTGAAGAGCTGACACAGCAATATTTATCAAAAACAAAACATGTCTAAATCATCGTTACCTAACGGCAAATACGAATGTTAAAGTTTTTAGATATCTCTTTACAGAAAATGTTTCCGGCCCTCTAAACATGAAAAATGATTTTTACGCTTCATTTGTGCATAAAGTGATGCAATACTTATTATATTTGATCCTCTGGCAGGAATACAAGCAATGCAGCGCCATTCGGTTTACGATTAAATATAAACGACACATCGTTGGGAATAACGAAACTCTTCGTGAAGATATCAACAACAAACGTAGAGATGTCGTCGTATCAACACAGCGAAAAACTAGCATACTGAAGAAAATAGTGTATAAACATCCTTTAAATGGAGATTCTTTCAACCAATCAGAAGAAAGTAAATAAGAATATGATTATACGAACTCATATCGTGTTCAAAAGGGTAGCATATTTCGTTCGACAATATCAACAACAATAACAATAACAAATACCCAGTACAAAGATAAGTTCTGGATAGCTAACTCATGAATAGTATGCTAACGTAACATTGTTTTCATTAATAAAGCACGCAGCATTACAGAGCCAAGAAATACGTTAACGATTTAGCTCCAACATGGTTCTGCTATCGAATAACTGTTAACATTAACAAAGTCCCACTTACCTGGGCGGGTCACCCGATTATCGCATAAAACGGCCCCGCTTCTTTTACTAAACATACCCCAACATATTAACGTTAATTTGCTGGCCAGCAATATACTTGCAAGAATTTATCATACCTGTTCAACCATCACAGCGCGAGTAGCGCCAACGTACGCTTCACATTACCGTTAACATACATACTCCATCCAGCATTATAATGTTAACGACAGCCCAACACACGCACGTAATAAACTACTAATACAACAAACTTTCGCATCTTAACGTCAGGTAAAGTACATAATACTCGTCCAAATGTAATTTACTCAATACTTTTTTCAACATAGTCTCGACATATCATCGTTAATTCTTACTATTAACATCGGAATATTTAACGTTTGCAAATTGTTCACCATCATACGGACAGCACAAGAATGCTGACGTACAAATGTTATCACTTCGTATTTAACAAAATTGTCATACCAAACTAAACATCATAACCTGGGCGATCATCGCAGTCACAACGTTTTAACCAACATGGTCGTGTCGTTTTTTGTCCTGTCATAACGCGTCGTTCTTTTGAGTAAATATCATTAGTAAAACGTAATAATTCACTGATTTAAAGCAGCAATCGTAAATCGCAAACAAACCACTACTGCAGTTCTTCACCCGCTTGCCTTCCGCCTGTGACCTCTGACCAAGTCACACTGGGGCACCATCTTGGACAAACATAAACATAAAAAAATACTTTTATATACTAACCTGTTTAGTCATAGCTTAACCGCCCAGCGAAGATCAATACTAATCACCAGCGGATCAGCGACTGTGAATATAATGTTAAATGCAGTCTCCAGCGTGGCGAATAACAGCACATCCCGAAAATTTACTGGACGCAGTCCGTTAACATCACGGTCACGATGGTGTCTCACTCGACATACAGCGTCAGGTGTGCCGCATTATCTGGCCCTGGTGCGAGTCATCTAAAGATGCCACCATCTGAACTATGAATTGACACTGGTCTTCACCAGCGTTCGCTCGCCGAGTATAACATCATTTCGACCTATGAATAAACGTAGATTACAAAGGTCTGGGCACCTACAGAATATTCGGGTCAGCTTAACGGTTCATTGCTTAACATCATCGTCGTGGGGTTAACACAGGGAACATCTTGCAAAATTCATGCTTTTCAACAAACAGTGTTATTTCACAGCTGTCATGCAATATGCACATAACGTGTTTTTAACTTCACGACAAACAGTTTTCATTTAATCAAGAGATCTAAAAACACGCCTGAGAAATTGATGTGCCTCTGAAGGGTGTATCTTCAAGTGAGGGGGGATCACTTCGAGCAGGGCAGGCTTCACCTCCGAAGGAGGGTAAAGCCCGCTGACACCCCTTCGTGGTGATCCCTCCGGGATTCACACCTTTCAAGGGGCGCATCCCCCTGGGTTTTCTCTCGGAAGGTAATGTGTTGCTTTAGATACTCTTGGTTAATGAAAACTGTTTATTCGTAAGTTAAGTACGTTATGTTAAATATTACTATGACAATGTGGAAATAACACTGATTTGTTAGAGAAATGATGAGTTTTTGTAAGATATTACTGTGTTAACTGACGATGATGTGTTAGAAACGTGAACCTAGGTTAAGTTTTTGTTGAATAATGTTAGGTTTGCCCCAGACTTTTGCTAATGTCTACGTTTATTCATAGGTCAAATGATGTTATACTCGAAACGAGTGACACTTTGATGAAGATAGTGTCAATTCATAGTTCAAGATGGTGGCATCTTTGATAGATTGGTCACTTTGTTAAGGGATTTTGTTAGATAATACGGCTTTACCTGTTGCTAATATGCTCGAAAAGTGGGAACATATCGAGTATTGTATGACCTGTTAGCTACTTTACCTTGATCAGTAGGGAATTTTTCAGGATGTTAGCTGATTATTCATACGCTAGGTATGTTAGGTTTGCATTTGTACATTATATTCCTAGTCGCTGTTATGAATTGTTAGCTTTATTGATGCTAAAACTTTGTTGGTTAAGCATATATTCGTAGGTTAGTATATAAAGAACATATTTTTATGGTATGTTTGTCCAAAATGATACTTGAAATATGACTTGAATCAATAGCTCAAGAGATCACAGGCTGGTGGGACGGGTAGGGGACTGCGGGGATGAGTGGTTTGATTTACTGATTTACTGATTTACTGCTTTTAAATCAGTAAATTATTACGTTTTACTGTGATATTTTACTCAAAGAACTTATTTTTATGTTATGTTAGGATAAAATTTTGTTATTTTTTGTTATGTTTGGTTAAAACTTTGTTATGTTTGCGATTATTCGCTAGGGATTATGATGTTTAGACGAGATTATGATGAATTTTTTGTTAAATGTTACGAAGTTGATGTAAAACATTTGTTACGTCAGCATTATATTCTTTGTCAGTATGATGATTAGACAATTTTAGCTAAACTTTTGTTAAATATTACGATGTTAATGTAAAATTAACATTGATATGTCAGAGATATTACATTATTTTCTTAGCTCTGGTAATGCTATGTTAGCTTTATTAATGTGAAAAGCGGAAGTTTGTTACTGTTAGTAGTTTATTCGTACGTATGGTGTGTTAGGTTTGTCGTTGTACATTATATTCTTAGTTCAGGTTATGTTATGTTAGCTTTATTAATGTGGAAACTTTGTTACGTTAGCATACTTTCACTGCTCTGTATGATAATTGAACAAGGTTATGATAAATTCTTGCAAAATATTGCTGTGTCAATGTAAAATTAACGTTAATATAGAGATATGCTTGGAAAAAGTATGAATAGGTTACGTTTGTATGCAATGTTAGTTACTTCCTTTACTGTTGTTATATGTGGAACTTTGTTAATGTTAACAGTCTATTCGTGTGTAAGTTGTGTTAGATCACTGTACATATTTTTTAGCTCTGGTAATGCTATGTTAGCTTTATTAATGTGAAAACAATGTTACGTTAGCATATATTCGTAGGTTAGTATCCAAAGAACTTATCTTTGTACTACGTTGTTGTTGTTGTTGTTGTTGTTGTTGTTGTTGTTGTTGTCGAACGAGAATATTTACCCTTAACTGATATGGTTCATTCGTATGTCGTATTTTTTCTTGTTTACTTTCTTCTGATTGGTTGGAAAGAAAGAATCTCATTACATTTAAGGGATGTTTATACACTATTTTCTTCAGTATGCTAGTTTTTCGCTGTGTTGATACGACGACATCTCCCTGCATCTCTACGTTTGTTGTTGATATCTTCACGAGGAGTTTCGTTATTCCCAACGATGTGTCATTTATATTTAATCGTAACCGAATGGCGACTGCTACATTGCTTGTATTCCTGCCAGAGGGTCAAATATAATAAGTATTGCATCACTTTATGCAAATAGTTAAAGCGTAAAATCATTTTTCATGTTTAGAGTTGGTATTTTCTGAAAGGAGGCGATTCAAAAGAGATAAGTCTAAAACTTTTACTTTATCTGTATTTACTGTTAGTGGTATTATGATGGTTAGTATGGTTATACAATATTTTGATAAATGTTACTGTGTCAAAGTAAGATTAACATTATGTTAGAGATATGCTTTGGTGCGTGATGGAACAGGTTACATTTTGTATGTAAAGTTAGTTAATTTTACTGGTGTTAAGTGAGGAACTTTGTTAATGTTAACCGTTTATTAGGGATGTTGTGTTAGGTTTGTCGTTGTACACATTTTCCTAGTTCATATGATGCTATGTTAGCTTTATTAATGTGAAAATGTTATGTTAGCATATATTCGGTGGTTAGTATATAAAGAACTCAGTGGAACTTGTTAATGCACAGTTTATCTGTGTGTGTTGTGTTAGGGTTTGGCTTTAAATATTATTTTCTTAGTTCATGTTACGTCATGTTAGCTTTATTGATGTGGAAACCTTATTATGTTAGAGTATATTCGTTGATTAGTATGATAATTAACCAATGTTGTGAGAAATTTTAGTTAAATGTTACTGTGTCAGTGTAAGATTAACGTTAATATGTTAGAGATATGCTTGAAAAAAGTAAGAATAGGTTACGTTTTGCATACCATGTTAGTTGCTTTACTGGTGTTAAGTGTGGAACTTTGTTAATGTTGACTGCTTATTCCTGCTTAAGATGTGTTATGTTTGTCTTTGGGCATTATTTTCTTAGTTCAGATGATGCTAAGTAATCTTTATTAATGTGAAACTGCTCACGTTAGCATACCTTCACTTCGTATGATAATTCAACCACTGTTGTGGTAGAAATTTGCTAAATGTTACTGTGTTAGTGTAAGATTAACGCTAATATGTTAGAGATATGCTTGATAAAGTGTGAATAGGATACGTCTTTGTGTGCTATGTTAGTTACTTTACTGTTGTTAAGTGTAGAACTTTGTTAACGTTTACAGTTTATTCCTGTTTAAGATGTGTTAGGTTTGTTATTGTGTATTATATTCTTAGTTTAGATGATGCTAAGTAATCTTTTTTAATGTGAAAACTTGTTACGTTAGCATACTTTCGCTGCTCTGTATGATAATTAACCAATGTTGTGATAAATTTTAGCTAAATGTTACTGTGTTAGTGTAAGATTAACGTTAATATGTTAGAGTTATGCTTGAAAAAGTAGGAATAAGTTACGTTTTGCATACCATGTTAGTTACTTTACTGGTGTTAAGTGTGGAACTTTGTTAATGTTAACAGTTTATTTGTGTGTAAGATGTGTTAGGTTTGTCTTTGTTCTCTTAGTTCATGTTACGCTATGTTAGCTTTATTAATGTGGAAACTTTATTATGTTAGCATACTTTCGCTGGTCTGTATGATAATTAACCAATGTTGTGATAAATTTTTGCTAAATGTTACTGTGTTAGTGTAAGATTAACGTTAATATGTTAGAGTTATGCTTGAAAAGTAAGAATAGGTTACGCTTTGCAGGCAATGTTAGTTACTTTACTGGTGTTAAGTGTGGAACTTTGTTAATGTTAACAGTTTATTTGTGTGTAAGATGTGTTATGTTTGTCTTTGGGCATTATTTTCTTAGTTTATGTTACGCTATGCTAGCTTTATTGATGTGGAAACTTTGTTACGTTAGCATACTTTCGCTGCTCTGCATGATAATTAACCAATGTTGTGATAAATTTTAGTTAAATGTTACTATGTTAGTGTAAGATTAACGTTAATATGTTAGAGGTACGAAATCAAACAAGAATCATAGGTATTGCGTAATGTTTCGAAAACGAACCAAACAAGAATCATAGGTATTGCGTAATATTTCGAAAAGTGGGAGGAGTTTGAACAATTTCTCGACTTGTATTTGATAACTCAATGAAACAGGAAATACATATAAGCCTCGTACATGTTCGTTCTGTATGCATTGTTAGTTACTTTAGTGTTGTTAAGTATGAAACTTGTTAATGTTAGTCATTTATTCGATCATAATGTAAGTAGTTTTGTCATTGTGCGTTATATTCCTAGTTCAGGATATGATATGTTAGCTTTATTGATGTGAAAAACTTTGGTACGTCAGCATATATTTGTTGGCGAGTATGTTGTGATAAATTTTTGTTAAATGTTACTATGTTAATGTAAAATAATAGTGATATGTTAGAGATCTGTTTGAAAAAAAGTGTGAATATGGTACGGGCTGTACGCAACGTCAGTTACTTTCCTGTTGCCAAGTATGGTATTTTGTTAGGTTTGATGTTATACATTATATTCTTGCATCAGGTTATGTTATGTTAGCTTTATTGATGTGAAAACTTTGTTATTTACTGTTTTACTGTTTTAGTTTATGTAAAAATGTAAATTTTTTACGTTATAAACATAAAAAGAATAAAATTTTTAGTAAAAACAAAAAGTTTTAAAGAAATAAAGTTAAAAATTAAAAGTTAAAAAAAAAAAAAAAAAACTAAAAAGTTTTAAAGAAATAAAATTAAAAATAGCTGAAAGTTTTTTAAAACAAAAAGTTTTAAAGAAATAAAGTTAAAATAAATAAAAGTTTTTAAAACAAAAAGAAAAAAAGATGTGAAAGGCAACGTTCTATATGTTTTGCTAGTTACTTCATTGTTGTTAAGTATTGAACTTTGTTAATGTTAGCTGTTTATTCATGTTTAAGGTGTGTTAGGTTTATCGGTGTGGATTATATTCTTGGTTCAGACTATGATATGTTAGCTTTGTTAAGCCAAAAACTTTGTTACGTTGGCATATATTCGTTGATCAGTATGATAATTAGGTACGGTGATGCAAAATATTACAGTGTTAATATGAAAATAGTAATGATATGTTAGAGATATGTTTGAAAACGTATGAATAGGTTACGTTTTTGTATGCAACGGTAGTTACTTTACTGTTGTTAAGTATGGAACTTTGCTAATGTTAGTGATTTATTCAGGCATAGGGTATGTTCGATTTGATGTTATACATTATATTGTTACATCAGGTTATGATATGTTAGCTTTATTGATGTGAAATCTTTGCGGCGTTAGCGTATTTTCGTTGGTCTGTATGATAATTACACAAGATTGTGATAAATTTTTGTTAAATGTTACTATGTTCGTGCAAAAATAATAATGATATGTTAGAGATATGTTTGGAAAAGTGTGAATAAGTTACGTATTGTATGCAGATGTTAGTTATGTCACAGTTGTTAAGTATTGAACTTTGTTAATGTTGACTGCTTATTCGTGTATAAGATGTGTTAGGATTGTGAGTGTACATTATATTCGTAGTTCATATGATCCTATGTTTGCTTTATTAATATGAAAACTTTGTTACGTTAGCATATATTCATTGATCAGTAAGATACTTACACAAGGTTGTGATAATTTTATTAAATGTTACTATGTTAATGCAAAAACATCAGTGAATGTTAGAAAAGTGTAAGTAGGTTACGTCTGCGCCCAATGTTAGTTACTACTGTTATTAAGTATGAAAGCTTGTTAATGTTAACTGTTTATTCATGTTTAAGATGTGTTAGGTTTGTGAATGTACGTTATATTCGTAGTTCAGGTGATGCTATGTTTGCTTTATTGATGTGAAAACTTTGTTACGTTAGCATATATATTCAATGATCAGTATGATATTTAGACAAGGTTATGATAAAATTTTGTTAAATATTACTATGTTAATGTAAAAATATCAGTGATATGTTAGAAAAAGTGGGACTAGGTTAGTTCTGCGCCCAATGTTAGTTACTTTATTGTTAGTTAAGTATGGATCTTTGTTACGTTAGCATATATTCATTGTTCAGTATGATAATTAGACAAGGTTATGATAAAATTTTGATAAATATTACTATGCTAATGTATAAATATCCAGGATTTGGGTAGGGATGGGGGAGGGGTGTGTGGTTTGATTTACTGATTTACAGGTTTAGGGTATGTAAAACCCAAATTTCTTAAGTTATAAATATGAAAAGCGTAAAAATTTAGTAAAAACAAACTGTTTAAAGCATATAAAACAAAATTAAATAAAAGTTTTGAGTAAATAGACAGAATATGACATGAATCACTAGAGCATAGATGGGAGGGTGTGAGAGGGCTGAGGAGGCCGGGTCAATAGATCATAGATGGGGAGGGTCGGGAGGCTTGGGAGGCTGGGAAGAGGCCGAGAAGGCTCAAGAGGCTCCAGAGGCTCCAGAGGCTTTTGAGGGTGTTTGATTTATATAAAAAACGTAAATTTTTTTTGTTATAAACTTAAAAGATAAAAAAAATGTTTAATTTTTTAATTTTTTAATTTTTTAAAAAAATTTTAAAAATTTTTAAATTTTTAATTTTTTTTAAAATTTTTTAATTTTAAAATTTTTTTAATTTTTAAAAAATTTTTTTAATTTTTTTAAAAAAAAATTTTTTTAATTTTTTTAAATTTATTTTTAATTTTTATTTTTTTATTTTTTTTCTTTTCTGTATCGATGATACATCATAAGAAAGATGTATACCAAGTTTCGTTGTTCTGCGCCAATATTTCAGTTTTGTGGGGCTGGTGACCCCCCTTTGGGATGTGAACGGATATTTAACCCATATATATGATATGAGTACTAGATATGAAAGGTATATCCCGAGTTTCATCGTTCTAGGTCAATATTTCAAGTTTGGGGTCCCAGAGACCCCCTTTAGACTGTGTACGGCTATTTAACCCATATATGATGTGAGTACCTTATATGGTATGTGTATACCGAGTTTCGTTGTTCTACGCCAATATTTCAGTTTTGTGGGGCTGGTGACCCCCCTTTGGGATGTGTACGGCTATTTAACCCATATATGATATGGGTACCTTATATGAATGGTATATACCGAGTTTCATCGTTCTAGATCAATATTTCAGGTTTGGGGTCCCAGAGACCCCCATTTAGGTTGTGTACGGTTATTTAACCCATATATGATGTGAGTACCTTATATGGTAGGTGTATACCGAGTTTCATCGTTCTAGGTCAATATTTCAGATTTGTGGGGCCGGTCCCCGAATTTGGCCAAATCGGTCATTTTACCCCGGATACATCTAAGATACAACCTAAAAAGGCTGTATATCAAGTTTCGTTGTTCTATGTCAATATTTCAGATTTTGGGGTGAGTACCCCGTCTGGGGCACCCACAGTCATTTTACACCCGGGGTCATCTAAGATACATCCTCAGAAGGTTGTATACCGAGTTTCATCATTCTATGTCAATATTTCAGTTTTGTGGGGCTGGTCCCCGAATTTGGTCAAATCGGTCATTTTACCCCGTATACATCTAAGATACAACCTAAAAAGGCTGTATATCAAGTTTCGTTGTTCTATGTCAATATTTCAGATTTTGGGGTGAGTACCCCGTCTGGTTCACCCACAGTTATTTTACACCCGGGGTCATCTAAGATACATCCTCAGAAGGTTGTATACCGAGTTTCATCATTCTATGTCAATATTTCAGATTTGTGGGCCGGTCCCCGAATTTGGTCAAATCGGTCATTTTACCCCGGATACATCTAAGATACAACCTAAAAAGGTTGTATATCAAGTTTCAGCTTACTACATCAATATTTAATGTTTGGGGTGGGATCCCTTCTGGGGGATCCTAGACACCCTATACGGTCTTATAACCATCATATTCGAACTCTACGACCTCGATAACCCTTATAAACATCCAAACATTGTTGTTATACGATTGTTTATTAACACGGCTCCGCAGTGGCTCCAGCACCGGTGCCGGAGCCAACTCATCAGATTCACATACCAAGTCTTTCTAGAAACTCAACTCTGAATCCTCTTACCAAATTTCAGTCAATTACGAACACTTCGCTTTTTTAAGAGGGGTGGGGCCCCCTTCTGGGGGATCCACGGGGACGTAACTTCGTATACAATGAGGATATGACACCATCTAACCCCCCTCAAAATTTTAACCCGATACGATAACTCTAACTACTACTACCACTACTACTACTACTACTACTACTACTACTACTACTACTACTACTACTACTAATAATAATAATAATAATAATAATAATACACATACACACACACACACAAAATAATAATAATAATAAAAATAAAATACAGTCATATAGACTGTTCAAAGTGTATATCAAACATTACGCAATAAAACCGGTTTTGTCTCCTAATAATAATAATAATAATAATAATAATAATAATAATAATAATAATAATAATAATAATAATAATAATAATAATAATAATAATAATACAGACAGATCAACACTATCCGATGTCTGAACCAAACCGAACCGCCGTCGCGGCCGGAGCCGGAGTAAGAACAGCGACCGGAGCCGGAGTCGGAGTCGGAGTCGGAGTCGGAGTCGGAGTCGGAGTCGGAGTCGGATTCAGAAATGCATATGTTGAGGATGATTTTCAACTCAGATTCGTTTTCCCTCCGGGAAAACGAACCTTCGATGTAATAATAATGATAATAATAAATCAATGACAAACAAACACAAACAAACATAGACAAACATAGACAAACATAGACAAACATAGACAAACATAGACAAAACCTTCGGTTTTGTCTGTTTGTCGGATTGATAGCCCTGCGGGCTATCAATTCTCCATATAAGCCTAATATATCTCTATTCATTTATATCGAAAAGGGTGGCCGCGGGACTGGGTACCTTACTACTTATATATATATATATATATATATATATATATATATATATATATATATATATATATATATATATATATATATATATATATATATATATATATATATATATATATATATATATATATATATATATATATATATATATATAGATATATATATGAAGAGTAGTTATATGTGTAAAAAAAAGTATATATATATATATATATATATATATATATATATATATATATATATATATATATATATATATATATATATATATATATATATACACACACAAAAGAAAATATTCAAAAGTTTTGACACTGATGCTCTATATAAAATGGGTAATTGTCAGAGTGTCAAAGATAATAATTTTTTAAGAGTGGACTTTTTGTAAGTGTTACGAGTGTTTTCCTTTTATTATCCACATGACATTTGACTATTTTCGATGTCAATCATAACATGGAACAGCGAATTGTGTGTCAAATTCTCTGCTAAACTCATGAAAAGTGCAGCAGAGATTCTAAAAATAAGTCAACAAAGGTTTGATAATAATTGATGCTTTAATATTTTGGAGATGGATCAAACATCATTACTCTTGAAAATGAGAATATTTTACAGATGATGCTGAAGAATCAACAACATATTATTTACGACATTTGGGAAAATGTCAAAATGATAATTTAATTGGACTTTTTCTGTGATCATGACGAAGAACATTGCATGCGCATCATTGCAGTCAATTTAGTCCTCAGGGTAATGACACTTTCAGCTAAAAATAACGTTGTTATTGTCATCCCCTCACATTATTCTACGGATTTGGACCCCTCCTGCAACTTTTTTAATTTTCCCATAAAGAAAATCAAGCAGAAAAGGTGTCGTTATATATATATATATATATATATATATATATATATATATATATATATATATATATATATATATATATATATATATATATATATATATATATATATATGTACAGGTTGGATTTACGAGAAAGATTATTAACGGTTTTGGCGTTGCCGAGAGAGCGAGTCCACGTCAGTCTACGCTCGCACTTCATAGGGTGAAGATGCGTTTAAAATTGATTAGCATTACGGAAACCAATTGCTTTTAAATGACTGTGCAAATATCCATATTAAAATCTTAACGATATTGCTATTAATTGTGACAACAATATACAATGAATTAATGCAGTGTAACACTCATGTTGATTTTAAACGCGAATTATCATTAATCCTGACAATATATAACCAACTGGTTAAAACGAGACAAAATGTATAACTCGGCGAGAGTCTACTTCGAAGTTACGAAAAGAGAGGTGTTTTAGATGAGGTCGAATTTTAGATTTTAGATGAAAGTTGATTATCCAGAATTAATAGAGTGATTGACTATATTATAATTTTTTGTGTATTTCATTATTAATTGTACTTCATCATTAATTGTACTTCATTATTAATACATAATTAATTAATTATAATCCTGTGTTGAAGGAAGATAGTTGCCTGTGAGAGTATTTTGATGTTATAAAACTGACTCAGTTCAACATAGAAATATTTCATTTTCTTTTAATGAATAATCTCATCTGAACTATTATTGTTTTGTGAAATATTAATTTAATTAACTTTAAACTGTAAATAGAAGTGTTAGAGTTTCACGATACGAGGAGAAAACAATTTGTAAGAGTGTTGGCATTACAAAACCTGGTTATCATTATAGGCAATGTTCTTTTAGCTGAATGACTATTTTTTATATTGAATTTTTAATTAAGGTGAAACATTAATAACTTGATAACAATCCTTATTATTGACTGTAAAATTTTAAGTAATTAATTCTAAGAAATAAACATATAAAGTGACAATCTTTCTTATATCCTCTGTACTTGACTAGTTAAGTTTAGTACAAGAAATGGTGACCACCACTGTGACTCGAATAAACAACCTTTCTGATAAAAAAAAAATACAAAAAGTGAAAACTAATAATAAAATAGTTAAAAATCTAGTGAATCAAACAGTGAAGTGAAAAAGTGATATCTCAAAGTGAGAGTGAAAAGGAGAACACAATTCAAATTTCCCAAAAAAGTATAGCGTGAAAGACGATAAAGCCGCTATAACAAAAAAAAAAAAAATAATAATAAAAAAATAACGTTAAAAATTGCCAAATTCTAAAAGGAAATCACCCATTATTTGAAACAAAGGAACAAGCATGACTATTATAACTCGATCCCAAATATTAAAGTCCAATCAACCTCTCTCTGAAGAAATTCTCTTAAACGAGAGAATAGAGGAAGGAGACGATTCATCTCAATCTGAACCCGAAGAATCTTCCACTCACGAGAGCGAGATCGTCCGCCTGATAGCCGCACAAGATAAGAGCACCCAAGAGATGCTCGCTCTCATTAGAAGCATCATAGACCTGATGAAAACGCTATGCCAAACTTCGGAAAACCCTACCGCCGCAAACGTTGATCAAAATTCAAGGAGGAAGGGCTCCAACCACTCGAGATTTGGCAACATCGCGATAGAAGCGAGCACGGAGGGTTTATGCTTCTTCCACAAAAAATTTCTTCACCGTGCTTTCAAATGCGAGGGTCGGTACTGTGCAATGTATCAACTAATCGCCCAAATTCCCAAACTCCAACTGCGCAGAGGGCGACTCCTGAGTCTTCCCAGCAGGGAAACGCTTAAGTCGGCCTATGTATCATCCTATAGGCCGAGAAAGAGTACCCATGCGAGGTAGTAAGGTATTTAAAAATAAAGATTTCAATGCACATATGTCCTGTAATAATAATTATGCAACTAGCGTAAATTCTTGGAGAAGAAACTTCAATTGGTATAGTAATTATAATAATAGATATGGTAATTATAATAAACACAGTTATAATAATTATAATGGTAATTACAATTATGATAGGGACAATAATTATAACTATAATTGCCATAATAACAGAAATTTTAATTATGATGATAATTATGTGTATGGAAGAAATTTTAATTATAATAACAATTATGAATATGGTAAAAATTTTAATTATAATAATAATTATGGATATGACAATTTTTATAATTATAATACTAATTATAATAATAATTATAGGTGGAGTAGAAATAATAATTCTAGCAATGATTATAGCAATAATAGAAATTTTGAAGGTGAATCTAGAGCTATGGCGACTGATTATGCTGTGACTCTGGAGGCGGAAACTACGCCTGACAGTGAGTCGCATAGGCCAACTCACTCTCACAATAATGTGACTGAGGAGGCGGCGGAGGTCAGTTCCCATTTAAAACTGAATTGTAATCCTACGCATGCAGGAGAAAATAGTAATAATAGCCAAATTGTTGATTTAGGGGGTCAGGGAGAAACTCATTTTTTAAGGGTAAATTGTGTTGATTTTAAAGAGAAAGAATTTTCTCTTCCTATTGAAGGGGATCAGGGGTCATTAGAATTAAATAACATTGCATGTAATTTGTACGACAATATGAATACAGAAGTGTCTGACAACTCGAAAAAAACTGCCGCTCAGGTGAGGGCGACGGGTGCTAATAAATTGTATTATGTTTTAGATAAAACTAGTAATGAGTCTTACCTACTAGATTCGGGGAGCTGCCTTGACCTTACAAGAGCTTCCGCAATAGATAAGCAAGGTGCCGCTATTGGCACTGTCAAAGCAGCAAATGGAGAATTTATAAACATTTATAGCAAAAAATTAATTAAGGTTGACATTGGTTTGGGGAAACTCTATGACATTTACACTTTCACGGCAGACATTAACTTTAACGTCCTCGGCATGCCCTTCTTAAAAAAATATGGCTTTATTATCGACTTTAAATATCACTACCTACTCGACCCTGAGACTAATCGCTGCGTTTCAATTGACAATAAAACTTTTGACATCTCTTCGGACATACAAAATTCTGTTTTACCTCTGTCTTCTGTTTCTTTGGACGTTCCTCTTTGTGAGAATGAAATGATTAATAACCTAATTAAAGAATATAGGGAAATATTTTTAAACCCTTACGAGGAGCCCAATTTAAACTTGAAAAATGAACAGCTAGCCAGGTGGCGCTTCATCTGCGCGACCTACAAGGATGAAGGGGGTGGAGTCGGTTGTAGTAATACTATTGAAAAAGGGGGGAGGGGGGATGAGCATAACCCTTTAAAGAGAGAAATTCTATGCGAGTTGGCGGACAATTACCCGTACCATGTTGAGGTTAGCGGAGAGCCCATACAATTGAAAAGCAGAAGCATTGCACCGCACTTATATGAAAGAGCGAAGGGAGAAATCAATAAGCTGCTGGAGTCGGGAGTTATAAAACGCTCGAGGAGCAACTGGCAGTTTCCAGTGTCGTTCCTACCAAAATCGGATGGGAGAGTAAGACTGGTGGTAGATTTGAGACTGCTCAACCAGAGATCGGTCTCAGATAATTTTACGCTGCCTAAAATTAAAGACATAATTTTCCAATTGCAACATTGCAAATTGTTGACAAAGCTGGACCTCCGCCAGGCCTATTACAACATTCCTGTCACGGAAGAAACTCAAAAGTACTTTACCATTACGTGCCCCTTCGGGAACTATAGCTTCAACTATCTAATTCAGGGTCACAAGTGCTCATCTAGCGCCTGGCAGAGACTCATGTCAATATTGTTTGGTGAGTTAAAGAACGTCTTCGTGTACTTAGATGATATACTTATCTCGAGCTTAACTATGGAAGAACATACTGCGACTTTGGAAGAAGTTTTCAAAAGGTTAAAATACATGAAAATCTGTCTTAACCCCAAAAAGTGCTTATTGGCGGTAAAAGAATTAGAGTTCTTGGGCTTCAATATTAGCGAGAAGGGAGTTCTGCCTAGTCAGGAGAAGATAGAGGCAATAGTGAAGGTTACAAAGCCTATCAATATTAGGCAACTTAGAGCGTTTCTTGGCCTGTACAACTTCTGCCGAATCAATATAGCAGACGCTGCCCGGTTATTGCAACCATTGACTAATATGTTAAAGAAAAAACCTGCTTCGACCAAGAAAATAGTCTGGAACCTAGATGCCGAACGGGCTTTTAAAGAAGCAAAGGCAGCAATGATAAAGGCTACCTTATTATCGTTTCCTGGTGAGGAAACGGAGTTGCAACTGTACACGAAAGTGAGTGATGTTGCAATGGCGAGCGCCTTAATGGGAAACGAGGATCCAACTAAAATCTTTGCCTTGTATAGCGCGGTGCTGAGCGAGGCAGAAATGGGATACCCGCAAATCACGAAGGAATTAATGTGTATCAATAATAGCTTGCAAAAGTATGCTTATTTGATAGCGAATCGCAAGGTTGCAATTTGCACATGCAATAATGGCATTATCATGAACTATAAAAAGAAAAGTACAGATAAGATGCATGATGCCCGAGAAATAAGGTTATGGGATTCGATAGCAAGCTTTGACATCGAGTTTAAATTAGTATCTAAAGCCAAAAATAAATTAACTATTCACTTGAACGAGTTAAATGGAGAAAACGAACATGTAGAAATTAAGAAATTAGACATAAAATTAGCCTTCATAGAAAGCGGAGAGTGGACGGTACTCTCTCCAACAGATCAGATCGCTATGGAAACCGACTTACGATCGGGGGAAGGGTCCAGTAAGATGGGACATTTAAATAATGTAACAAAAGGGTTGAACATTGGAACGCGAGTCGAGAAGGAACGGAATTTAATAGAATATTTTAATAATAATAATAATAATAATAATAATAATAATAATAATAATAATAATAATAATAATAATAATAATAATAATAATAATAGTGATGATAGTAATAATAATGATAGTAGTAATAATGATGATAGCCGCAATCGCGACGGGGATACCGATGAGGGGTTTAATAATAACGACTTTGATGATTTCTTCGTAAACCTTATAACTTATACTAAAAAGGGATTGAATGAGATAATGGATAGGTTCAAGGAGGGTATTGATTTCCAGGACATAGCAGTCGAGCAGGAGACCGATCTATACATCAAAACTTTAATGAAAGGGGGAGAGCCTTCTGGATTGAAGGCTATTTATAAGGATTTCATTTGCGAGGGTAAAGAGTTATCTTTGGCAGTTGACATTTCGACAGGAGTCGCAAGAATAATAATTCCAGAAAATTTGGTAGACGATGTGATAGCAAGAATACATAATACGAACCACCTGGGAGTTAAAAGAACATTGACCGTTTTGAGAGCAGATTTCGTATTCAAATTCATGCATAGCCGAGTGAAAAATTACATTAAAAGTTGCAATATTTGCCAGAAAAACAAGAATACTAGGAGGATTTCCCCCGAATGGGGGAGGTACAAGGAGGTATCGGAGAAGTTTGACACACTTCATGTGGATCTGATAAAAATGCCATATAGTAAGGGGTACAGTTATCTGTTGGTGTTCATCGATAGGTTCAGCAAATATCCGTTCGCTTATCCCTTGAAACAGGCTACTGTAAATTCCGTTCTGCATGTTTTGATAAGCGAAGTATTTCCATTCTGCGGGGTTATAAAAA
>JABUQX010002874.1:37500-40000 GCA_015478945.1 Trachelipus rathkii | reverse complement strand
AGAGAGAGAGAGAGAGAGAGAGAGAGAGAGAGAGAGAGAGAGAGAGAGAGAGAGAGAGAGAGAGAGAGAGAGAGAGAGAGAGAGAGAGAGAGAGAGAGAGAGAGAGAGAATAGAATTTAGTAAATTTTTTCATTTGTTGCAACTTGCAACAACCGTGGTTGAGACTTGAAACGCAAATTTCTGAGTAGTGTTTGGGGAAGAGGGATAATATTTATTAAAAAATTTTATTATTTGACTTTTCCTTAATAATAATAATAATAATAATAATAATAATAATAATAATAATAATAATAATAATAATAATAATAATAATAATAATAATAAGAAGAAGAAGAAGAAGAAGAAGAAGAAGAAGAAGAAGAAGAAGAAGAAGAAGAAGAAGAAGATATATATATATATATATCAGTTATAATTAGTAGTATATATATATATATATATATATATATATATATATATATATATATATATATATATATATATATATATATATATATATATATATATATATATATATATAGTATAATAGAGCATCTTTAACAATTTACCATAAATATATAAGAAATATTTTATTTTTCGATGAATTGAAGGACGAAGAAGTGATCTTCAATTGAATGAATCAAAGTCAAAAATTGAAATTGAAACGAATAATTTTGTTAAAATCTTCTTTATTAAAAATGTCTACAACGTCATTTGTAACATGAAAGAAACAAAATATATTTTTACCTCCTAAGTTTTCATTATAAGAGGGGAAAATTTATTTAATATTTTGACTCATTTAGACAACAACGACTCCAAGCGATTATTAAAACGAGTCAACTTATATTTATTTATTCATTTATTTATTATTATTATTATTATTATTATTATTATTATTATTATTATTATTATTATTATTATTATTATTATTATTATTATTATTATTATTACTATTATTATTATTATTATTATTATTATTATTATTTTATTATTATTATTATTATTATTATTATTATTATTATTATTATTATTATTATTATTATTATTATTATTATTATTATTATTATTATTATTATTATTATTATTATTATTATTATTAGTTTTTTTCTAAAGTTTGCAACTCACGAAGTTTTTTGCCTTTAATCGAGGGGGAGAGCTTCCTCAAAGAGTTTCTTCTTATTAATGGAACCCTGGACCCTTGAAACACAACTCCTACTCAAAATTTACACAAGAAGTATAATATAGAAGAAAGGGTCAATTGTAAAGGGTACATAAGGTGATTAAAAATATGACTTTATACGTAGCCAATATTTAAAATTAAAACTAAAACCTTTTAAACTTGATAACCCAACGAATTAATTAATGAACTTCAAAGTCATAAAAGTTGTTATACACAACGAATTAATTAATGAACTTCAAAGTCACAAAAGTTGTTATACGCAAAGAATTAATTAACGTACTTCAAAGTCACAGAAGTTGTTATACACAACGAATTAATTAATGAACTTGAAAGTCACAAAATCTTACACAACGAATTAATTAATGAACTTCAAAGCCACAAAAGTTGTTATACGCAGCGAATTAATTAACGAACTTCAAAGTTACAGAAGTTGTTATACACAATGAATTAATTAATGAACTTCAAAGTCACAGAAGTTGTTATAAACAACGAATTAACTAATGAACTTCAAAGTTACAGAAGTTGTTATATGCAACGAATTAATTAACAAACTTCAAAGTCACAGAAATTTTTTTAAACAAAGAACTAATTAATGAACTTCAAAGTCACAGAAGTTTTTATGCACAATGAATTAATTAATAAACTTCAAAATCACAAAAGTTGTTATGCACAACGAATTAATTAATGAACTTTAAAGTCACAGAAGTTGTTATACACAACGAATTAATTAATGAACTTCAAAGTCACAGAAGTTGTTGTACACAACAAATTAATTAATGAACAAAGCTACAGAAGTTGTTATACACAATGAATTAATTAATGAACTGAAAGTCACAGAGGCTGTTATACACAACGAATTAATTAATAAACTTCAAAGTCACAGAAGTTGTTATACACAACTAATTAATTAATGAACTTAATAGACAGAGAAGTTATTATACACAACAAATAAATTAATGAACTTCAAAGTCACAGAAGTTGCTATACACAATGAATTAATTAATAAACTTCACAGTCACAGAAGTTGTTATACACAATTAATTAATTAATAAACTTCAAAGTCACATAAGTTGTTATACACAACGAATTATTATTGAACTCTACGGCCACAGAAGTTGTTATACACAATGAATTAATTAATGAACTTCACCGTCACAAAAGTTCTTATACAATGCATTCAATGCCGAGATACAAAGATGTAGTCACATGTTCATATCTCCACTGAAAGCTTTAAGAAACCTTGCATTAGTTGTCCAACTAAGAAATATTTCCTAAAAATCCTTATCATAGAAAGCGAATAGCTTTTATCTTTGACTGATTGAAAACTTATCACGACTTTTAAGA
>JABUQX010002874.1:2500-5000 GCA_015478945.1 Trachelipus rathkii | reverse complement strand
CTGAACAAGAACAAATCTACTTATAGAGATTTGTTTCTGTTTCGCTGAAAAAAACAAACAAACTCCGATTTACATGAAATTAGATGAAATCAATGCGTCAACAATTTGATTCATGTGTTTAAGATGTTTAGTTGACAAAGGGAATTTTTTATTATGAAGTTACTCTCAAAGGGAATAATATTTTAGTTTGCTTTCCGCAGAGAATAAGAAGAGGTACAAGATCCCGATTGGGAATAAGCACGAATGAGTCTGCAAATGAGACCATAACTAAGTAAAAATATTTAAATTAGTTAATAGTTAAAGAACATTCATGTTATCGCGTCATGTTGCTCATGTTCTTATTATTCAAGTTTTGTTCATATTGCTCATATTCATGTTGTCTAAGGTGGCGTTGCGTGATAAAATTCCTTCAAACTGCAATTCAAGGACAAAGCCTTGATAAGACTCGGACAGAATGTCAATTCAAGAGGACAGAAGACAGACAAGGGCAGGGGGAAGAAGGAAGGTTTCGCAAGACAAAGATCATCTTTATTCTCCTTTTCGTTGACAGTATATGCATAGTCCGAAGTGTACGACGCACACACGCATATATATAAATATATATATATAATATAATATATCATATATATATATATATATATATATATGTATATATATTCTATAAAGGGAAATAATTTAATAAATATATATAATAAAATATATATACATTTAATATATTATATATTATATATTATATATATATATATATATTACTATATATATATATTATATATATATTATATATAATATATATATAATATATATATATATAATATATATATTAATTATAATATATATATATATACATATATTATATAATATATATATTATATATATAACACAAAGGTTCACCTTATGAAAACAACCGTTAATCTCTAAATGATAATCCACGTTAATTACCCAAACTCTATTATGAAGCACCAAAAAAAAAAAAAGAACAATAATAAAAAATAAAAAAAATAATTTAAAAATAATAATCCAAAAAAATTGAGAAGTAAGCTTTTAAGGAAGCGAGTTCATGAGTAATTAATAAAGTTTCGAATGAGTAAATGATGAGTTTTAAGACTCATTTTAAACACACTCATTAATTTCTGGGAAATTATCCTTAGAGACCCCCACGACATTGAATGAACGAACAACTAATTATCATAAAAATAACCGCAATTTAAGGTCTTTTAATATATATATATTATCATACTATATAATATATATATATATATATATATATATATAATATATATTAATATATATATATAATTATATAATATTATATATATATATATCTTATATAATATATTACTATATATATATATATATATTATAATTTTTATCCAAAATAATTCTACAAAACTAACAAAAAGTTAAAATATAATTACAATTAATAATAATAAACATAGATAAAAGTAATAAGATTAAAAAAAAAAATTAAAATTAAAATAATTAAAAAAAAGCGAAAATTAAATAAATAAATAAATTCAAATTTATATTTAATTTGCATTCTCAAGGAGCCAATGTGAATAAAAATTTCACTACTCAATACGATGCTTGCGGTAACTCGAGCGCATGCCTTTCTGAGAAGTTTAACATTGTTAATAGGTGCGCGCACATAAAATTACTGACGCAAAAAACTACAAAAGCTTGCGGAAACTTAACAGCAAGCAAATATTTTGAGCGAAAGCTAAAACAGTTTTTCAGTCTTTCACTTAATTTTCGTTCAATTTTCTCGTTATTCTTAGTTTAAAAAAAAAAAAAAAAACTGTTCAGGGTTGCTACACTGGCTATTTCATGGCCAAATTTCGCAAATTAAAGCATTATTAAAAGAAATGTTTCATTCTATATACATTAATTATAATTAAGTGTCGAAATTTACACAAATATAAGATTAATAAATACAGAAAATAATGCGAATTTATAATTAAATTTTGGAATTAAGAAAAAAAGAGGAAAAATACCATAAATTGGAGAAATAGACTTGTTTTGAATCTGTTCCCCGAGTTCTCACTTAAATGCATATAGGGACGGTAAGGGGGTAGGGGGGACTTTCTTTCGACTTGCGTCATGTTGTTCTACTACTTTCTGTTCCGGCGTACGCTACGCACCTGACCCCCAATCTGGGAAAAGGAGGTGGGTATATATATATATAATATATTATATATATATATATATATATTATATATATATATATATATATATATATATATATAGTATATATAATATATAATATATAATTATATTATATAAAAGCTTTGAAATCCCCACATTTTAGTGAGGTGGTGTAGCCTGCACAGAATAGATATATATTACCGATACAGATCTGTGAAGAAAGGAAGACTTTTTATTAAACATATGAAAAAAATATTCCCAGCTTCCTAACTCAGACCTTAATGTTGAGAAGCCATAGTGAGTATATATATATATATAATATATATATATATTTATGTATATATATATATATATATAT
>JABUQX010002873.1:0-67101 GCA_015478945.1 Trachelipus rathkii | reverse complement strand
TGTATTTTAAATTATCCGTTGGCAAAGTTTAATCTTGAGTCGGAATTCGTGGGGAAGAGAAAGTTCTATGTGGTTGTCTAGTGAAGTCCTAATATTTTGGGTTTTTTGTTGTAGCGGGGGGGTGTTGTTCAAAGCCTAGCATATGTGGGTGAGAATGAGGTTTGTGCGGTCTAGTTGGTACGGAGGGTAGATGAGGAGATTTAGGGAAGTGTATTCTATTGAGTGAGGGTAGCTCCAAGTTTTTTTAGAGTATTACTTGACGTGTGTTGGGTGGCCTGTGGTTACAAGGCGAAAATTGTTGGAAATGAGGACTATGTTATGTAGTGCGAACCAAAAGTAATTCATTCTATTGGTGGCATTGAGGTGAGGCGTGGGAGATTAGTTGAAAAAGAAGATTGAAGAGGAGATCGAGACGAGAATGGCGCCTGTTCGATACGGACGATTTTTTGTAGTTTCTTTAATTTCCAGATCAAATTCTCCAGTTTCAAGGAGGACTTTGGCGTATCAATTGGTAAGGAAATTTGAAAAGACCACACATATAAATTTTTCATTGTTTTCTAGGGGGCATCTTAGAATTTCTTGCTATAAGATGTATTGTGGGCGACAGTTGTCAAAGCCTTTGTTAATGTCGATGGCCCTGTAAGTATGGATCTGTGTAATGGGATTGGTTTGAAGCCGATTAATTTGGTTGTGTGAGGGAGAGTTGAGGCTTGTTGTTGTTGAATGATTGCCTTTAAAACCATGTTGGAATTCTTTTTTTTTTTTTTGGGGATAGTTTTTTTTTTTAATATGCAGTTTTTCCAGCGTTTGCTTGATTGGGTGGAGGAGAAGAAGATTGGGGCATAGGACGAGGATGGAATTGCGAGCGTCTTGTTTGGTTTTTTTTCATTTGGTGATAATTGGAATGCTTGTTCCAGCATTGGAAGCGATATATTGAGTTTTCCAGGATTTGTTTAAAAGGATTTCTGTGGATGAATGAGAATGGCTTTTCCTCCTAGGTGTTTCAGGTGGAAGGTTGAGATTGAGTCTGGGTCCTGTTGCTGGTGAATTTTAAAGGGTTTTGATTGTCCTCTTATATCATGTTGGTCTGTAAAAGGAGCGACGTGAATGAAATTATCAGGGCATGTGAAGTTTTTTTGAAGTTGTTTTTTGTTAACTAATTTACATTTGGGAGAGTTGGTGGGGTTCACTGGGAATGATTAGCGTTAGTGTTTTTTGCAGGCTGTTCTGCTTAGTTGTTTTTTAGGAAGGAGGGAGTTGTCGGCAAGGTGGGATCGTGTTGAGGGGGGGGGTTGTTTTGTGAAGTGTTTTTGTCTTTTTTTTCTGATGTCTGTTTTTCTCTATATATTTATGCGTGAATGTTGTTTGTTAATTCTGTAAACTTGTTCGAATGTGGTTAAGTGGCTTCTATGGCATGAGATATAGAGATCTGGATGTGGGTTAGTTAATTGACGTTAGTGTTAATGTTGGTGTATGTTCTGGGTTTTTCAGTTTGGATTGTACGGATTTTCTGTGCCTTAAGGTTAAAATGAGTAAGAGATTGGCTGAAAAATTGATGATAGTTTTGTTTAATGGAATGGAATGGACGCGTGTTTAATGTTTCGTTATGTTCTGTAATTGTTAGGCTTTATATGGGATTCTGATACATGTCGAGTAAATGTCCAGATAGCCTTTTTTTGTTAATGATGTTGGTCTTTATTTTGGAGTATTGTGAGGGGGAGGTCAGAGATATAGACTAGGGAGATTGATTGAATCTTTGTTAGGTCGGTAGTTGAGTCCACAGGTTCGTCTCGTGCAATTGTAAGGAGGGGAAAACAAAGTGATTATCTAGTGTAGTGAGCGGGATTTGTTGGCTTGCGAGGATTCTGTGGGGAAGTTTTTTTTCGAGTTAGGATTATTTAGGGATTTCCAATTTCAATTAAGATAATGGTTCCCGGGGAATCAGATGGTAGTCTTACGTACCAGCATGTGTTTGGGCGTCTCTTAGTCGCCCGAGGTGAGATCTATGGTATTGTAACTTATTTTGTGAGCGGGTGTGTTGAGGTTTGTTTTGGGGCGGTTTTGGGCTGGTTGAGCCAGTGTCGATTATAAGCGTTGAAGATTGTTAGTCGAGTATCTTGTTCGAGGGTAGGAACAAGATTGGATTATAATGCGCGGGGCAGTAAGTGGTCGTGATTTTTATATATATATATATTAATAATATAATAATATATATTATATATTATATATATATTATTATTATTATAATATTATATATTATATTATTTATACATCTACTTGTATTTAATTTATATAATATTAATTTAAAATATTTTTTCTTTATTATTGTAGGTATTATTATGCTGTTAATTTCACTTCAATTTATTATATTATTATATATAATATATATTATTTTATAATATTATTATTATATATTTTAAATATCATTAACGAATTACTACACAATATTGTAAACCTTCTGAGATACCAGCTCACTCAACCGCGTTTATAATTATAAAGTAAAGTTACTAGCTCACGCGTCAATGCGATAGAAGGTTCTGAGCTGGTTTTTTTCCGGATATCTTATTGCAACTACATTATGACTCATATGTTGGACTGCCAATTTTACTGCAGCAAATATTAGACGTTGACATAATATTTTTTCTGTTAACTTTTTTTTTTGCTTAATACTAATTATGTTTATAATTGTTATCTACCTTACCATTTGTATTAAGGTTTTTATTTATATTCCTTTGTGTAGTCAAATTACATAAGAACAGCAACGAGAGTTTTCATTACCCCCAAAATTCTTGTCGACGAGTGTAACGGTTTGATTGGAAGCTGTCGAACTTATCGTCGACGATGATCGATACTTTAAGAGAAAGTACAGCGAAAGAAGAGGAGGCCACTCTGTTCGTTCGCTTGCCATCTCCTCGGACAGTTCGATGATATATCTGAAAGAGTCAGAGAGACGGAGAGAAATGTTGTACCCCGTGATATCTTGTTCAGTGCTCAGGTTTTAGAACTTGTAATAATCCGATATCTAACCGATTGGGACCTAATGTCCTTCAACAAAGCCGAGGTTGTTAATTTCCAAAGAGCTGGTTAGTGGAGGTGTCAATAGATCGAAAAAAGTTTATGCATTAATAGGGGCATCTTATTCTGGGAACCTTTACCTCGAAACTTATGGGAAACAGTGAAGGGACGATTCATAGAGACTATGTTGTCGCCAATCTCAAAATCCATTTATATATTAATATATATATATATATTATATATAATATGATATATTATATACTATATATTATATATATATAATATTATTATTTATAATTTTAATAAATATATATACATAGGATTACTTATCCTGGTTGCTAAATTCCGACCGTATCTTTGTCCGAGCAGATTTGGATGGTGAATTCTATAAAGTTAACTAACTATTTAGTTAGCCTGACCGGCAATCTGTATAATTTCATAATGAATGTGTTTATGAAAATCCATCTGAACTTCATGATGCTGGATATCTTTGGTAGGTGCTTTTCCCGGCACATCAAAGAATCATTAATGGATTATCAACCAGGGGACAAGGTGACATGGCCTGCGCCGTGCTTGAAGCAGGTCCGTGATGTTAGAAAACTATTCTCGACGTGGTCAAAACGTGCCGGGACTACGATTCTAGCATAACGATTCTTTATGTGGTTAGGCGTGAGGCAGTTTTTCTCTGGAAGCATGGTGCGGGACGTTGTGTGAAAGGTACAGAACCTAAATATCTGGAGGTATCAAAAACAGTTAGTTAGTAATTGGCCAGAGATAGCTTAGGAAACTCTTTTTCAAACGTTCACACGAGCGTGCAGTGTCTATTGCTACAGGTTCACACGAAATTTTGACATTTATTAAATCCTGCTTTTCCTTACAATTACGCATATTTTTCCTGACCAGAACGAACAGTTTGTAATATTTTTGGCGTATAATTTTATTAATCATTTAATTGAGGCTATTTACTCAGTTTACATACATTATGAAATTTAATTAGAATTGTTCATCTTCATGAGAATTTAAAAAATTTTTTTTTTTTTTTTAGTAATTCGGAACGTGAACCATGCTTCTCCAAGCACTCCTTTTTTATTTTTCCAATTAAAATATATACAAAAAGAAAAAATTAAATAATTAATTACTAGTGAATAATTCACTGTGATCACAAATGTTACTAAAGATGGAGTGAGATTTTTAGTGTTAACTTTCTTCTTCATTTACATCTATATTTTTATGATTTTTATTACTTAAACGTTCTTTAATTTTTTTTTTCTTCTGTTCAACTTTTTTTTTTAGTTTAACATCTTTCTTGTTCTTCAGGTTTATCTTCTTCTTGACTGGAATATATTTCTTTTTCTTCAACTTTTTAGTCTCTTGCTTTTGTCTGTATTTGACTTTTTGGATTTATTCATATACTACTATAGGCCACTAATTACAGTTTATCAAATTTTGAGTGAAGGCAAACTTTATGACGTACTATTCAATGAGTCTACTATTGCATGTTGTAGTGTTCTTTGAGAAAGTCAGACATATATATCTTTCAAGATTTTAATAAACATTTCAAACTAAAATCCTTTTTTAACAGAAAACCTCGCTTCCGAGTGTGTGTCGATTCCAATCGGAAACTATTCGAGATCCTAATTAAATATTTGGCCCATTCCGGCGTAAATTGTATCCAAGGTACTAATAGAAGAAAAAAAAATCACACGTCTCTCTCTAGAAAGACATTAACCATCAAGATATTTCTGTATGAGGCCTTGGATAGCTTGTACTTCAAGAGTACTTTCTAATATCTTTTTCTGTCATTTTGAATTATGCCGTTCTTGGCATTGCGCTTTGAAATTTAGAATCTTTTCATTCGAAGTGCACTTCTCGTGTTTGTTGAGAGAGTTTTTTTTGTTCTGAATCCAAAAATTAATACCGTTTACATCACGCAAATTGTCTTTCTCTGTAATCTAATGCCAAAAGCTTCATTTTTGCTTAGCAGGCAATTTTTACATCGAGTAATATGGAATGGACCAAGTGGCGTATGACGTTTTGGAAACTTTGCAAAATTTCACATCCTAAGGAAAGATTGTTTTAAAATCCGTTTGCATTCAGAAACAAATGAATTTCATTTGGTTGAAAGAACATTCTTTTGGTTTTTTGTTGGGCTGGAGGCTATGTTTATGTTGAGAGTAGCTTAAAACAAGTTTGCACACTTGTAATGATTTCAAAAGACGCCTGTGTCGCACAATAAATGTTACAATACCTTTACTGCAAAAAATCCAAAATCACTTTTTCAAACTCAAAGAAAAAAATAAAAAAAAAAAAAAAAAAAAAAAAAAAAAAAAAAAAAAAAAAAAAAAAAACTCAAAAAGTTATAAATCCTAAAAAAGAAAGATATTACAAACAAGATTTTAAGTCATAAGTCATAAGTACTAAACATCCAGTCTATACAATACCTTTCATCGGACCCACTACCCAAGGCCGCCCATGATTGTCGGACCCCTACGACAAATAGGAAATAGTAGATAAATACGTGAACTAAAGAATAAGGAAAGAACAGGGATACGAGATAGATTTATGAACTTCGTTCCTCGCCCATCTTTTTCTTTCACTTTATCAAATACCTACTGTCATATCACAAAATTGTTAACATAGGAAATTTTACTACCCTATACTTCTGATGGAGTAAAATCTGGGTACTTAAATTTTGCAGTTGAAAAAGGACAAATTTTTAAAACTTTTGAAGGAACAATAATTAAGAGGTTCGGCCCTGACCTTCATCTGCACTATTTATTGCCCCTAGACTTTCCAGGAAAGTGTGACCCTGTAGTAAGTGACGCCGTGTGTTGCCCTAGCAACAAGAAACATGGAGGCGAGACAATCTCTCCTACCAATATGGGGGTTCTCCTCACGACATCGTTTGGTGAAGAGAGCGACACTATCCAAATTTACCTTACTCCAGAGTACAAGATGACGCAGACGGAGAGAATGGGAACTCATGACGTATTGACAACCAAAGAGCGTGTCAAGTGGTTTGGAGAAGGACTTAATTTATCGTGGAAATGTGAGCTTACTGCATGACAACAGTGAGGAGTTATTACAAGTGATTCCCAAGTGAGAGAACTAATACATTAGATGTGAATGTAGACATCTTGCGTATTGCGACAAGCAAGGAGGGGTTATTTAAAGTGGGGAAGCTCGGTGCGAGAAACTAATAATTATGTGGAATGTGCCCTGCAGTATTGGCACACACAGGGAGGGTTATTAGCAAGGGTGTTGGAGAGGAAATACGAATACATTAGTGTGGGACATGTAGACTCATTCGTTTGGACACAAGAGGGTATAGAAGTGGTGTGTGAGAGAACTAATTCATTATGGTTGGATGTGCGACTCTGGCGTAAGTTTGGACAACAAGGAGGTATTACAAGATGGTGTGGAAGAACTCATTACCTTATGTAGAATGTAAGACCTTCTTCATTTGGACCAACATGGAGTTTCTTAAAAGTTGATGTGCAGAGAACTTACTTACTGGAATGTAGATCTTGCAGTTTGGACAACAGGAGGGTATTACTAAGTGGAGTGGAGAGACTAATACATTTTGGAATGTAGAAATCTGGCAGTTTGTACAACAATGAGATTATTAAAAGTGGTGTGGAGAGAACTAATACATTATGTGGAATGTAGACTCTTGCAGTTTGGACAACAAGGAGGGTTATTACAAGTGGTGTGGAGAGAACTAATACATTATGTGGAATGTGGACTCTGGCAGTTTGGACAACAAGGAGGGTTATTACAAGTGGTGTGGAGAAAGAATTAAGGAGTTAGAATGTTCAAATTAAGAGAGCTTTTAGGGTTGCGCCATTACTATCAATAATTATGTGAATGTGGACTCTGCAGTGTTTTGACACAAGGAGGGTTATTACAATGTGTGGAGAGAACTTATACATTTAATTGTGAATGTAGACTCTTGCAGTTGCGAACACAAGGAGGTTATTACAAGTTGGTGTTGGATGGAACTAATACATTATGTGGAATGTAGACTTTGGTTTGGAACAAGGGAGCGTTTACAAGGTGGCTCCTGTGGAGAGAATATAGCGTTTATGTGGGCAAGGTAGACTCTCTGCAGTATGGACACAAAGGGTATAAAGTGAGTGTGGAGGAAACTAATACATTTGTGAGATGTAGCTCTTGCGTATTGACCATGGAGGGTTTTACAAGTGTGTGGGAGAGAACTAATACATTATGTGGAATGTAGACTCTTGCAGTTTGGACAACAAGGAGGGTTATTACAAGTGGTGTGGAGAGAACTAATACATTATGTGGAATGTAGACTCTTCAGTTGGGACACAGGGGTATTTTCAGAAGTTGGTATGGAAGAAGAACAACTACATTATGTGAATTGTAGATCTTTGCGTTTGAAACAAGAGAGGGTTATAAAGTGTGTGGGAGAACTAATAATTTATGTGGATGGTGCGGACTCTTGGCATTTGACAACAAGGTGGTCTATTACAGTGGTGTAGAGAAACTAATAGATTATGTGGAATTTGCTCTGGACAGTTTGGACAACAAGGAGGTTATAATTGTGTTGGAGAGAATAATACTATGTGGAATGGTGGACTTCTGCAGGTTTGACAACAGGAGGTTTTAAAGTGGTTGTGGAAGAGAACTAATACATATGTGAAATTGTGCTCTGGCGTTTGGAAACAAAAGGAGGGTTTACAAGTGTGTTGGAGGAATAATACATTATGTGGAATTGATTGGCAGTTGACGACACAAGGAGGTTATTACAGTGGTGTGGAGGAACTGAATAACATTTATGTTGGATGTGGACTCTGGCAGTTTGACAACAAGGAGGGTTTTACAGGTGGATGTGGAGAGAAACTAATCTTATGTGGAATGTGGACTCTTGCAGTTTGGACAACAAGGAGGGTTATTACAAGTGGTGTGGAGAGAACTAATACATTATGAACAAATGGTTTGTGGGGATCTACAGTATTTTTGGCGGTGGCCAAATTTATGGATTTTGAAACACCTCCTCGTGAAGGATGTAAATTCGGACCGTGTGCATAGTAAAGCCTAGTTTAACGTTGGCTGGAGGGAACGGTACACCAAAGATAAGAAGGAGGCGAGGGATTGGCATTTGTAGGTTCTCCTTGTGAGGGGGAACCGATAGACAATTGTGATTGACAAAATTCTTTTGAAGATGAGCAAGGATATCGTTCGTATTATCCGAAGGAACTGCACAGCTTATATGGTGCCTATCGATTCATTACGGATATTTTCTAGTTTGGATATGATATGGATCTCCTCCAAACGGGAAAGAGAAGCCAATAATTGTTTCTGCATTATGGAGGCGGCATGGACCAGGATGGATTCATTCCACATGAGTACGGAGAGCTGCTTCCAGAGAGTCACTGAGGACAAGGTGGCTGCTAGCCGTCAGCGGTTGGGGCGTAGTGCGACTTAAAAGATGAAGAGTAAAACCTGGAAACCCCGAAGTGGGGTCTGAGAACGCGATCGCAGTAGCTTGTGTGTTATGTTGACATCACCCAGGAGGGGGGACCCTGCTGGCGTGAAGACTCCTGGGATGTCTGGTGTGTAAATTGAGCGGATTGTTTGTGAGTAGATGCCACCACAGCTTTTCAATTTGAGAAGGGGAAGTCAGTGCAATAGAGTTGCTGTTTAGGACTAGAGGCTAGGGGAAAGAAGTGTCAACCATCTCATCAACAGGATCAAAATCCTTATTGTTCCTTATTCTTTCTTTTCAATTTAGTCATAAAAATAAATACTCCTAGAAAACCAGGGCTGCGGAGTCGTAAAATAATTTTTTCCAACTCTGACTCCTTAAATTCAAATTTGGATTTTGCGACTCTAACTCCGACTCCACTTATACAAAAAAATTTCGACTCCGATCACTCAAACAAAAACTTTCATCTCCGACTCTGATTCCAGCAATCAAATTCAAAAATTTCACTCTGACTCAGCTTAGTACTTACAGAGTTCCAGTAAAACTTTTTTTTTGTTTCAACTATTTCTTTTCGCTTCTTTTGAGAATAGATATAGCGATTTTATCTACTGAACAAAATCTAAGTAAGACCATAGAAACAAAGATGACGGCGCAACACATGACAAACAAATATCTTTCAGTTTCGGAAACAAATATACTATTATAATGCAAATTGTTATTATATTCTTTATTTATAAAACAGCCGTGGCGCTTTTTTTTTTGACCTTAGCTCAGCTGAATGTAAACGCATCAATTTATTATTATAAATAAGTAAAATAATATTATATAAAATAATATAGTAAAAATAAGTTTCTATAAATTTTCGACTCTGATTTTGACTAGACTTACACAGGAATCTCGACTCTGACTCCACTTACACAGGAATTTTTGACTGACTCCACCTGCATCGAATTTTCGACTCCGTCTCCGCAGCCCTGTAGAAAACTACTCCTCAATAGATCAGCACAAATACAATAAAACCAATATGAATATAAATAATAAGTCATGAGCGTAACCGTGGAAATTGCTCACATCAAACACCCAGAGCTATACAACTCGTCCTACACGGAAACCTCACCTCAAGGAGGGGCTGTGGCATCGGAAAAGCCCCCTGGCCTCTGCATCCAGTCCCTAAGTTTACTAAATTATAGCAGAGAACCAACAAGGATAAGCGTGAATTCCCAATTATAACACACATGTTGGACAGCCCTCTAAGTGGTTAGCCAATGTTTCGGTCCCTCTACAATAAGATTTCCGGAGAAAGGCGAGAACAACCAGTTTTTGACCTGTAACCTACCAATGGAGGAAGGAGGGCAAGATGCGCACAGGGACTTTAAGAGTCCTAAATTTGTAATGTGAAAATTTAAGAAAAAGCGTAATTTTAGGAGTTAGCTCGATAGCTACCCAGGATATAGGAAGGAACGGGTTACTCCCGGAAGAGAGATAGGGAATACCTAAGGTAGTACGTACTGAAAATGGAGGAGACGGGATGTAAACTTGGGGAAGAACGGGAAGTAACAAAGGTATTTATAAAATACAAAAAAAATGACAGTAAGAAAAAAAATCAACAAGAAAAATAATAAAATACAATAATAAAAATAGTAAAAAATGTAAAAATAAGATATACAATAAAACATAAGTGGGAAGTGGAGAATCACTAAAACAAAAAATGGAGAAAATCATACAAAAGAAAGGACATGTTTTAGCAGATACGATTCGAGAATAGAATCAGAACCCACCACTTCAAGATCAATCACAGCGCATATATTTCACCCTCATTAGGAGACTTGAGAGACATCGTATCCCCACCAAACTTACTACCCATATAGCTGGCGGTGTCACCTTTACGGAGCAGAGATTTCACGCCGCTACGCCCCACACTAGTTAGTGCTGAGCAACTAAAGTTGGATATGGATGTAGCTAGACGAAATATAAGCAGCCGACAGGATTCAGAGTTGAATTAATAACCGTCACACCTACGATATATCAAAAATCCTGAGACAACCTTTCATTCATTTTGCCAAGAAAGTATATTAAAATCAGGGCTACAGAGCCAATAAATTTTTCCGGCTCTTACTCACCCTTTTAAAATGGCTCCGCTCCGGTAACATCCATTATAAATTTATAAAGCTTCGATTTTGGTTGCAGACCCATTTATTGTATTAAAAAAACATTTAATATAACTCCAAAATTCAGCTCCACCACACTAAATTTTCTACTCCAGCTCAGCAACACTGGTTAAAATATCAACTCATCACCAAAAATGTAGGAATAACTTCTTGAAACGACTAAATCTTAAAAAGTTTTTTTTTTATCTCTTATTACTACAACAATTTAAACAAAATTTAAAATCATCTAATTATTATATTCAAAAATGATCTCCCGAATACAAGAAAAAACAATATAATAATAATAATATTTATGGAATGAAAGTAAAGTACATCAAATAATATTACATTATACATATAATATAAAAAATACTATATATATATATATATAATATAAATAATATATATATAATAATATATATATATTTATAAAATAATCTAAAATTATATATATATATATAGTAATAAATAATACATTATAATATAAATATTATAAAAATAATATATATATATATATATATATATATATATATATATAACATTATAGTATGTAATAAGGTAGGATTGATTCGGGATATATTACACTCCCACACGGAAAATATATATAATATATAATATAAATATAATATATATATATATATTATTAAATATATATATTAAATATAATAATATGATATAATAATATATAATATATATGTAAAAGATTTACAAACGTTTTTCTCATTGGCTGATGACCATCGAAGACTGAATGACGTCACACATCAATACACATCATTAACTTCAACTACATCATTCCTTATGCCAATTTGATGTCATTTTTAAAGCCTTTTTTCAATATCGAATAATAAAATTGATGAAAGGGGTCCTAAGTCCAGAGAAGTACAGGGGTACAAGATCAGGGATCGAGGGAGGTGTGGATGCGAGGGGGATGGGAATCCCCCACACTCCATTTTTTTAAAAATTAAATATTTTTCCAGTTTTAATATCTAACATTAAAGGTAAAAATTTTTGCACAATATTTTTTATTTCTTTTTTCATTCAAGTAAATATTTTCATATATTTCTATTATCAGAATAAAAAATAAATTATATATAGTATATATATATATATATATATATAATTAAATATATATATAATATTATATTATATTAAATATATATATATATAATATATAATATATATAGATAATTATATAATATATATATATATATATATAATAATATATATATTATATTATTTAAAATAACCGTTAAATTGTATATATATTATTACTATTATTATTAATATTATTTATATTGAATAGACTAAATCACTGTATATGGATGGCATATGGAAATTAAATAATAATAATAATTTAATAATAATTATTTATTAATTTGAATTTTACAATTAAAAGCATAAGTACATACTTAATATATATAGTAATATAATATATATAATATATAATATATATAATATATAATATAATATATATATATATATATATATTTTTTTCTTTTTTAATATATATAAACACTAACGTATATATTTATAGTGTTTGTATATACAATATAATATATAATATATAGATAAAAATATATATATATAATATATATATTATATATATAATATTTATAATAATTATATATATAATATTATATATATATAATATATAATTAATAACTTACGGAATTGACCAGTCAGTACAAATATTACAATTTTAATAATAATAATAATAATAATAATAATAATAATAATAAAACTGAATATAGTTAATTTCCCTAACCTCACCAAGCCAAAATAAATTTTCCCAGCCCATTAAGTAATAATAATAATAATAATAATATAATAATATATAATATAAAAATAACAAAATCTAAGGGAATTTTCTAATTAAAAAATCAAAGCGATTAAAGACCCTATTCATAAATAATAATAATATAATAATAATAATAATAATAATAATAATAATAATAATAATAATAATAATAGTAATAATAAATTAAATAATAATAATAATAAAATATAAAATTTTCATTAATTAAATAATATATCTTAACTTATAAACACTGAAAGTATAATAATAGACGTACCTAGGATAAAAAAAATAAGTTATAATCACAGACAGTTCTAAACTCTACAATCAGCAATAATAATAGATAATAATAATAATAATATAATATAATAATAATTAATTAATAAGTAATAATAATATATAATAATATAATATTAATATGATAATAGTTTTGAATCAACCTCTAAAAACAGGAAAATTGTTTCACATTCTGATTTGGCTCTATGTAAAAAGTCAAATTCACAACAATTTTTTCCAAGAATAAGTCGATTGCGCATTCGTCTTACGAAAAAATCGCCACCTAAATAAATAAATAAATAAATAAATAAATAAATAAAATAAAAAATAATTAAAAAATAAGTTTTGTTTATCATTATTTAATGTCTTCGTTTTTACAATGAACACACCTCTTTGTTCCGGCCCACGTCGTCTTGACGTTTTTTTTCAGGCAAAAAGCTGGAATGCGCGCGGCGTTGTCGCACATGTGCGTGAACACCAAATACCATACGCCATCAGGAAAGTTCCATTCGGAAATCGGAAAATGGTATAGGCTTAGGTGTTAACCTATCTACAACCATACCGACCTATTGGGTCTGAATTTGCGCGAAGAATCTCTACAGTGCGGCTTACCAAATCGACCCGAAACCCCTTGGTCTCTGCCATCTCAAATTCCTCTTCTGTTACCTCGCGGAACCAGCAACATGAGTTTTTGGTTCGCTTCCAAGTGGTGTTTGCGGAAGAACGGGCCTATGGAGCAATGCGGCTGACCTACACACCGGGTGTCGGTGCAAACCTCTCCTTGCTAAGCCTGGGAGAGAGTCTTCCCGCTACTAGAGTCCCATCCACTTGCGCGCGTTTCTCCTCCGCTGTCATCATGTTGGGCGGAGATGCTCGTAAGGCGCACGTCAAAAACTAGCGGCGTCAAACCGTACATTGGGCCGGGGCTCGCTATGGAGAAATTATAGCTCCTCTGGAAGGGCTGCCGATTGCTCCTGGTCATACAATTCCAACCATGGTCTATGTGCAGGTAAATCTCCACGGTCCTTGCTCACCGTCATGTTCACCGCTACACCGGAAAAGCACATTCGTCACTGGCAGCGTATTTGTGTATTGCGTCGCAAACTCGAACCCCTATAGAAAACAGATTCTTCGGACGTGCTAAAATCAGAATATAGAACCTCCTTTCTCTCCAAGACGCGCCTAGAAAATTATACCCGTAACCGATCCATCTTCTTCGTAGTACGCTTTTATTGTCATTTTTCATTCGGAACTTCATTGAACATCTTAGTAAAGTATCAATCTTTTCGCGCGTTCCTCATTTCGTTCCTTATGTGACTACCTCTGTCGTTGGTTTATTAACGAATATGAACTGCATTCTGTGTGCGTGGATGCCCTGTATATCCACGTCAAATAAAAAATGATATGATAATATTGAATATGGGCAAGGCTAAGACCTATCACGGATCACTTCTACTGATTATAAAATATAAAATTATTTTTTAAATTAAGTCGCTAACGGTATCAAAGTATTGACATGCTATACTGTCATTATTACAGTGTAATGTTAAGATTTTGAATCTAACAATAAGGAGAGGTCTCTTATATGATCTCCGAATATCCAAATCATTAAAAATATCGTACTTGGAAAATTAATAAATCATAGTATTGATTTTAGGGCCAATTGTCCCTTCCACCTAAACTTTCTAAACCTACCTCAACGTAAATATTTTAATTTATGTACTTTAATAAGTTTGTCATTATATTTAATATAAGTCCTTGTTTTGATTTTTGATTATAAAGATATACATATCAACTTTCCATTTTATATTCATTTATTTATTATATGATAATTAAATATTATTAATCTTCTTTATCCTTCTGGTCAATTAATTTTTAAGAGACAAGATGACAGTTTCATTTTTGCTAATTCGAAGATTCCAGAAGAACATGCACCTGTTGAGGGTTCTCTCCATTACTCCTATTATTCTCCTTTCGACTGTATCTGTTCAAATCGGCTTTTGAGCTTTTGATATTGGCTGTTGTTGATGGGTGACTTCCTATCGCTGGAGTTTAATTATTTCCTTTATTATCAAGAGTGTTTATATTATACGACTATTCCTATCGATGGTCAGTTATGCTAAACTTGCAGAATAGTTTAATTTTATTCTATCATTGATATACTATGGATATCGACTCTCATTTCGAACTCATTTCAAAATCTGCTCCCTAATCTTTTTAACTCTATATTGTACCCTTATATTCATTACGTCCCTAATCTTTCCGCTATTTCGGTATGGTACAGGAAAATTTCTGTGGTCGATTACTAACTTGTAATATTTCAATTCTTATAAAAAACCTATACAATGCTGTCTTACATAAATCTCTACTCTCTCTAAGACATCCTCCTAAACTTTCATATACTCTATATATTATCGGAGTAACAGGTTCATCTACAATATTGATTGTCTCTACTTATGACAATATATAAACTATCCATTGATCTTATACTATATTAAAAATAAAATATTTATGGATATAGAAAAAATAATATCTACCTACTTAATAGTGAAAGGTCAGAAGGATTATATATTATATATATCTAAATATTAGAGTATATTTATAGCGGCCTTTATTTACTGTAAATCAAACTGAAAAGAGTTACTCTTTAAGAATTACAAATTTAAACGATACCTATATTATAATTATTTATTCCACTATTTCATTAATTTACCATAGCATCATATACTGTGATTTAGCTCCATCTAAGTAAATATAATAATCAGTAGAGAGTCACTCAATTATACCGCCCCCTTCGTATAGGGTATTCTGTATTCCATAATAAGGGGGGGGGGTGAGAAGAGCCACTCTGGTTTCAACCACGTTGATAGGCGATTCAAGGAACAAAAAGATTATCATAAAACTATTAGTACTAGGTTATATAACAATATATAATAGGCACTTCTAATTTCATTATATATCTATTATAATATATATATATAATATATATAATATATAACTAATATATAAAAATATATGAAATATTATATTCCTACTATATTTAAAAATATTATAATTAATTTATATTTATGATAATAGAAATAAAATTATTTTTACTTGATGAAAAAGAAATAAAACTAATTGTGGCAAAAATTTTTACGATGTATTATACTAGTGCAAAAGGAAATATTTAAGTTAAAAAAATGGGATAGGGGATTCCCCAAATCCCCTCAACCAAATGGGCCAATCTCACCCAAAAGTAAAATAGTAAAAAAGACAGATTTAACATTACTTTACACCCTCTTTAAAATTCCCCCCCGCTTGCGGCCGAATGGTTGGTGCTTTCACTCTTTTCTATAGGACCTGCAGCGGCAGTGCTCGAGTGAACTTTCATCACTCTACCTTACGACGCCCTCGTAGCACAAAGGGTGTTGTAGCGCATTGAGTTTTGTGTAATATTGTAACTCCAGGGCTAGTTCGCTGCGTGCTCCTTCTGCCAGGCATCCTCTGTCAAGTTAAATCCTCTTTCCTTTCTGTGTTCCCTGCTGAATATAAATCTCTAACTCACTTAAAAGCTTTCGTCTGATCTGCGCAATTTCGTTAGTTGATGAACTTCTTAGGTGCAACACCCCCTCCTTGATAGGGCTCTGTCTCTAGTGAGTAGTCAACTGAATAAAAAAAAATCATAAAAACAATAATAAAAATACAAAAGACATAAAAAAAATAAAGTTTCCAAACATAAAAGAGAAGAAACTGCAGAAACATAATTTGAATAAAAGCTATTCTTCATACTTTGACATATTTATAAATGCATACTGTATAGTGCATATATCATATATATGCATATTGTATGCATATTGTCAGACATCTTAAATATGTTTGGTTTACTGTGGACCACATCACACGACTCTCTATTATAAACCAATAACTGTAATTATTCAATTCTCGAATTGCTACCTTCGTCTGTCAGTATGGTGATTGTCAAAGGGTGCATATCAGGAAGAGCTTGTGTCTGAGGGTGATTTAAGCAGGCGAATGGGCAGGAGGAGTGGCTTCTGCGTCATGAGCAATCCATGGGTATACTGCGTTCTTACACGTAACCAAATCAGAACCACGAGCCTAAAAGACTCCTTCGCATGAAGACGACCTATTGTTCAATGAGATGGTTTGACGGTACGAAAGTGGTTACGGCAGTATTCTTCGCTCAATATGTCTGCCAGCATGAGAGGAATAGTTATGTAAAAATCTGTTGTTGATATGTGCCCCCCCCCTCTTATATCGGGTAGAGGGCACTGTTCATTTGTTACCCTGTGGGTTGCCGCGTGCTTGGCCACCCTATCGGCCTGTTCGTTTCCTGTTACATCCACATAGGTAGGGATTAAATTGAACATAATATCCTTCTTCACATGCAACGAGCAGCTGAACCTCTAAATGGCCAGAGATCAAAGGTGATATTTTGTTAGACTCCTGAAACGCCTGCAGAGTGCTTCTGGAATCCAAAAATATGGTATTAACTCCCTTCTGTAGTGATGTTGCTTATTCTGTTCACTGACGCAGTCACCGCTATCATGATGGACGAATAAGTTGGCAGGGTTTGGGATACGGTGAGGTCCGGAAATACAATTGATATTTCCTCTCTCAACTGATTTGTGTGAATTTGATGTGGGGAATAAAGAAATTCCTCAACTTAGCGAGGAAGAAGGAAAGAGAAAGAAATAAAAGAAAGAAAAAAAAAAAAAAAAAAAAGAAAAATGAAAAGAAAAAAAAGGAAAAAAGGAAGAAAAAAAGAAAAATAAAAGAAAGGAAGAAAGGAAAAAAAGATAGAAAGGAGAGAAAGAGAAAAGGAAAGAAAAAGAGAAAAAGAAAATGAGAAAGAGAAAAAGAAAGGAGAAAGAAAAAGAGAAAAAGAAAGGAGAAAGAGAGAGAAAGAAAGAGAAAAGAATGGAGATAAAGAGAGAAAAAAAGAAAGAGGAGAGAGAAGAAAGAAAGAAAGAAAACGAAAGAAAAAGAGAAAGAAAGATAAAAAGGAAAAGAAGAAAAAGAGAAAGAAAAAGAAAAAGGAAGAGAAAAAGAAAGGAAGAGAAAGGGAGAAAAAGAAGAAATGAAAAGTAAAAAGAAGAAAAAGAAAAAGAAAAGAAAAAGAAAAAAGGAAAAAAGGAAAGAGAAAGAAAGAAAGATAAATTAAAAAGGTAAAGTAACGAGATGTGTAACATGCGGATAGGAATATTATTACGCACAAACATCCTCAAGGGAATGAAACAATAAAGGAAGAAACTTTACACTATTTTAAGAAGGTGACAAGTGAGGTCCAAAATGAAGAAGTAAAGTAAGCAATTTCGGAGTAGAAAAAGAGGAAGATGCAAGTATAATGGACGACATACGAAGGAATTCTGACACAGTTTTACGAAGAAATTTATTCATTACACATATAGTTCCCTGTAAAGGGTAAGTATGATTTTGTGTTGGAGTTGTCGAAATAAGCTTAAAGGACAAGTTAAAAATCAAGGAATATAAACCATTAAAAATGTATACAGCACTAGCCAAATGGAAATTATAAATTTTTTAATTAAAAGTAAGTAATTAGAGATAACCATGGTTGATAGGTAGAGAAAGCAAGAAAGAGAGAAATGGGAATTGATATGAAAATAAAATTACTTTGGGAGTTTCAAGACTCTAGAAATAAAAATACTAGACATGCGAACAACAAAACATATCAAGATTTAAGTTCATGTAAAGATCAAAAAAAAGGAAAAGTGTTGGTTTGAGAAAAACTGGATAAATTACCCATAGGGAAGGGAGAGAAAACTATGGAATTACATCTACATTTTGGACATGGGCATTGGAAAGATATACAACTTATGAAGGATGCCTACAAAATGAAAAAAAATAAAGAGGGGATAAAGAATGAAGAAAGAATTAAAAGAGATTTGCAAAAGGTTTTGAAGTCTGTATTAGGTACAAGAGAAATCATAAAACATTGTGTTCTTCTTTATTGCATAACAGTCTTCAAAACATGATAGCATAGATTTGGACGATTGCATGGAAAATTTCTGATGATGTGGAATCTACCATACGTCAAGTGCTTGGTAAAAATTAAAACCTATAAACCAGACATTAAGTTCTTCTTCTCGCATCATTTGTTTCAAGTAAAGATTTCACACATCTCTACAACTTCCAAAATCCCTTGCTCTTCACCATCAGCATTAGTCCATCTCGACGCCTCTTTCTAAACCAAATACAGCAATATATCTTCCTACAACACTCAAGAAACTAATTCCCTCATTAATTACTTAATTTTTATTTATATAGGTACTATTACTGCTCTCTCCAATCCCTCGAAACCAACATTAAACCTTTGTTACACACTTCAATATCCAATACAATATCTACTCCGTTTGAAATCATTTCAACATATTCATCTATACCTGCTAGATTTTACATTTCAACTTTTTCACTCTACCTTTACTCTCCTTACTAATGACCTCATCTCCAACATACGTATTCCTTCGTGCACTCACAAACCCAGACTTTTTGAAAGATTTCAATTCCTGCCAATATATACCCAAGAGATTCACATTCCATATTCATCAGTTAGGAATGCACCATCCATATTTCTTTCAAGCAGAAATCCTTTACTCCTTCCTAACCTTCCTGAGGTATCCAGGACATCCTTGCTAGAAAGCTTCCTATTTCCCTTGAAGTTTCCATTCGATCCCCGCTAAACGTGTTCATTTACCTCTTTTTTCCCCTAACGTATTGCACCTTTTAGTATCTCTTTCTTCTCCGATATATAATCCAAACATCTTTCTTTTGAAACTGCATCATTTGCTTTTAATCATTCAACACCCCGCTTCTTTTACTTATACGCTTGCATTCATCTTCAATCTACCTATCTCACTGTTACACATTTCTTTACTTCCTACTTCTTGCCTGCTAACAACCGCTTCCTTAATTTCTTCAGATTTGTTCAGTTTTAACTTGTTCACATCAACTTTACTTGCGAGCGCTTCTAAATACTTATCCTTATACCTTTCACTTAACTTCTCACTCGTAAATCTAACCATTCCTTCTAATTATCTTCCATCCAAGCCCACACTAGCCTAATTTACATAAAACAACATAATAATCTGATAATTCCATTCCTAACCCCTTCACGAATTAACATCCAACCTATACTACATTATCCTGGCGATTCCACCCTATTTCACCTCCTTTCACTTCGATAATCTTCGAACCAACACCAACCCCAGTAAGCTTCTGAATACTCTCTTGTTTAAAGAAAGTATTACTCACACACTATACCTCTCTCTCATAGAAATCATCACCTTCCTAACACATCTCTATTTAGCAACCCGACACCCAAACCTTCTGTTAACCATCCCTTTTCTTGATCAACCTAACACAATCAAGTCTGAGCTCTTTACTCAACCAAGCCATCCAAACCGATCATTGTCCAGATTGATCCAGAAAATCGCAACTCTCTTCAACAACTTCAAGATGGACCAATGTGTACAACACACAATGCACCATACCTTGACTTTCAACTTACATTTTAACCATTAGAAATTCTGTAACCTCAATTAGATCACTATACAAAATCTACCATAGCTCTTTACCACAAGTCACCATCAGAATGCAACTCCTCCTTCTCCACTTCTCATTCCTTTCCACACAGCACAACACATTTCCACAGCACACAACTCGTTTTCACGAGTTTTCCTTCATTTTTTTCAATCATCGACCGGACGAATTTCCTTTTAACAATACACATAATACGGAAAATAGCTCTCCAGTACATGTACCCATAGTGATTCATCCATCTTCAAGAATAGAAGGTCGCTACGGCGATCTAAACTCTCATGAGGCCTGCAAATTATGCAATTCTGGGAAAAGTCGAGTATGCGCGCTACTCTACTTCTATAATAATATTATATAATATATATATATATATAATTATAATAACATAAAATATATATTCATTAATATATAAATATAATATAATATCTTAATATTTAAATACTTTTCTAATTTAAATTTCAAATTTTCTTTCACATTAATTGTGAAAAGGATAATATACCCATATCAATAATATAAATATACCTATATGACTAAATTTATCCTTAGGAGACTCACCAAATAAAAATTATTAATTCTAGAATAGTCGAACACTTCACCTATATTTTTTAAGAATACATGAATATAATAACCAAGTGTAAGATACCAGCTGATAATTGTCGGAGTTATTTGGTAATTAACATTGCTTAATAAAGCTCTAACACGGGTTATAGGCATTGATGAAGTTTATGAGTAAAGTTGAATTTGATAGATGAATTTGTTGAGTAAGCTCGGGCAGATGAATAATCATGGACTTATTTGTCTATGATGATTTGTCGAGTAAGCTACAACATGGATCATATTGTAAATTTTTCACGGTTGGCAATGTGGCAAGGAGATACCTCAAACTCACCCTGCCTAAATTACCACCCTAGGGCCACAAATTATAACTCTGAAACCGATCTAACGATGATTACAATATTAAAACAATTTAGATTTCCTTTTACTATTACAAAATTATAAAATATAAATAAGCTTAACTTCGCTTTATCCGTTTCGTCAAGAGAGTGGTAAATTTTTTCACAACATCACGGTGTGCAATAAACGAAGATATACCTTCAATACACCATCTGCCTTAAATATTTCCTAGTGAGCCGTGCCCATAATTTTATCTGAAACCGATTAAGCATGAATACATATTAAATACAAAGTTTAGATTTGCTTGCTATTACACATATACATAATTACCTAAGCTAATACGCTTTATCACTAATCAAAATGTAAATTTTTTCGAGTTCTCGATATAGAGGAGAATATCTCAAACAGCACATCACCTAGGGTCTCAAATTATTATCTGAAAACCGAACTAACATGAATACATATTAATAACAAATTTTAGATTTCGTATATTTACACATATAAAATATAAATAAGCTTGAAAACTTTTTATCATACTAACGATCAATATTGTAAATTTTTCACGGTTGTGCAAAGGAGTAACGTCAAACACCTGACTTGAATTACCTAGGAGCCAAATTATTAAATCTGAATTTTGAAATTGAACTACATATTACTAAATAAATTTAGATTTCCATGCTATTACACATATTAAGCTTGACTAAATTACTTGACTACGCTTTATCACTACGACAAGCTGTAAATTTTGTCAACGGTTTGTTTTTAAGTACTTTTATGCAGATGAGCTCCACCCATACCATTATCAACAGCCCCGCAAATTAAATTATCTGAAACCGAGTCTTAACATGACGATACATATTAATACAAATTTAGATTTTCCCTTGCTATTACACATATTAAAATATAATAAGCGTTGAACTACGTTTTATGACAATCAAATTGTAAATTTTTCACCTGGTTGTGCAAAGGAGATTACCTCAAACACACTGCTTAAAATTACCTAGGGAGGCTCCCATATTTATTATCTGAAAAAAAAAACCGATCTAACATGAAATACAACATTAACAACAATTTAGGATTTCCTTGAGCTATTAACAAAGTTAAGCACATATACAATATAAATAAGCTTACTACGCTTTATCAATACTACAAATCAAATTGCTTAAATTTTTTACGTTGTTACTATCAGAGATAGCCTCATAACCCTGCCTAAATTACCTATTAGCCCTAATTTTTACTGAAACCGATCTAACATTGAATGCAATAATTAAACAAATTTAGATTTCCCCCTTGCTATTAACACATATAACAATTATAAATATAAGCTTGACACCTTTACACTAATTACTACAAGCACTGGTTCGTAAATTATGGTAAATTTTTTCAACGGTTTTGCAATGAGATCTCAATGACGACCTGCCTAATTACCTAGGATCCAAATATTATCGTGGAAGACCCAATCAATTATTATTACTCAACTGAAATACAAATTTATATGATTGAACAGAAAAATTTGCTTATCAACATTAACAATATAATAAGCTTGACTAACGCTTTATCATTGAACAAATGATGATGGAGAGAGTGATCGATCACATAGATGGAGGAGGCCGGAGGCGATACGTGATAGTTCAGAGGATCAATCCGTTCTTCACACTGGTAGTGCAAAGTGTATAAATACCAACTTGGATGAACTGATAGTCACACGATATATGAGGCAGAACGCAGCAATGCCTGTACCTGCCTAATTACCTAGAGTCCCAATTCATTTTGAAAAACCGCATCTAAACAGAATGCCTATTGTATATTATGAACATAAAAAATGAGTACTGTTGTAACCACATATAAAAATATAAATAGCTTGACTACGCTTTATTCTCTTAATCATTGTAAACTTTTTTTCTTCACGGTTGTGCCAAGGAGATACCTCAAATACCTGCTAAATTACCTAGGAAAGCTCCAAATTATTTATCTGAAAAGAATCGATCTATCATGAATATCATATTAAAACATAAAATTTAGAAGAATGGATTTCCCTTCGCTATTTCACATGATGAAAATACAAAAAAAAGACTTGACTATTTACTAGGGCTTAGCTATGAGAAGGACTGTACTAAGTGGCATACGACGTAGATCGCCGCCCCTGACTTTTACATGCATGATCAAGCTCTCGAGGTAGAACGGCTTTTATATTAAGAAATTTATCAATTAAAACAATAATTACAATCAGAAAAATATACTACATCAATTGGTAAATTTTTTTTTTTTTTTTTCTGTCATACGGTGTTGTGCAGGATGGATACCTCTAATAACCGGCGCTCTTAATTAACCCCTTAGGGCAAAGATTGATTAACCTGAAAGGCTCCGAACTAACTCATGAATAACAAAATTAAAAACAAATTTAGATGTTAATGGCATATTTAAATTTATTACATAATATGTTTTAAACATATAACATAATATAAATAAGGGGTTGATAGAAACATAACGGCGCGCTTCTTTTTAATCAAAAAAAATCACTTAAAATAAACTAACCATATATCAATTTCAGAACCTTTAATAACATCAGAAATCAACATTAAAGGTTGATAATAGGTTGAAATAGGCTCTTTGTCGAAGATTTGCTCTGCCTAAAAATAACCCCTAGGAAGGCCAAATATTATTATCTGAATAACCCCGGTTCCTAAATAGGAAATAACATAATTAAACAAAAATTTTTATGAATTTTCCTTCTAATAATTCTCAAACACATAAAACCAATGACATAAATTACAATATAAAATAAGCTTGGATGAAGTGAACCTTTATACGCGGTGGCTTGTAATAAATAATAATTTCACTACATCAAATGTAAATTTTTTTTTCACTGGTTGTGCAAGGAGAAGGAATAAACCTCACCAATATCATTCTGCCTAAAATTATTAACCGTAGGAGCCCAATATTAAATTTATCTGAAAACGGATCTAAATAATACATGAATACGTATATTAAAACAATTAATTTAGGATTATTTCCGGTTCGTCCTGCAAAATTTAACATCAATATACATGAATATAATAAGCGTGTAGAACTTAACGGTAGGCGATAAGAAAAACAATCCTTTTATACTCACTACGTCAAAAGAAGTACTACTGTTATATTATTTGTGAAAAAATGCATTTCTGTATTAAATCTAAAGTTTGAGAATTGATAACCACCGTCAAACAATCAAACATGTTAGCTTTTTCCACTGAAGAATGATCAGATGCCCAATCATGAGTTTCTTATACATATCTCTGACTAGTCATACTGTAGACAAGGATTTCAAAAGCTAAAATTATGTGTTGTGCACTGAACTACTCACTGAATGTCGCAGTTGTGAATATCTCAGTAACATATTGAATGAAATGTTGGCTAAATAGAACCTTTATCCAGATGATGTTTACTGTATCATGAGAGATGCTTGTGCCAATATAAACAAGCCTATTTCTATCTGGAGTGAGTAACATAACTGCGTCAGTCATCAATTGCACCTTATCATTAATGGTTTGACATCTCAAACGTCAGTCAGTGAAGTCTTCTTAAAATGTAAGTCAATTCCAGCACACTTTAATCAACAGACAATGGATCAAGAAGATTTTAAGAAAATATACACTATAATTAATGTTCCTCAACTGGCAGTAATATATGACACTGGAACAGCATTCTGCAAATGATGATAAGGACACAAGAACTTAATAAAACTCTCTGTTTGTACGGCCGATCTAATGATAAAATAAATGTCTTAATATTCCATGACAATTCTGTTCCGATGAACTGTATCATTGTACTCCAACCCTTTAAAGATATTAAAAAAGATAATTAGCAAAACATCGTCATCAATAGCTATGTCATCATCCCTATCGCAGCAACTCTGAAGAGAGTATTAGAATCCTCAGACAATGACAGACTTAGAATAAAGATGACGAGAGGTACGATATTGAAAGAAATTAACAAAAAGGTTTGATTTCACAGAGAGCTACGATTGCATAGTTACATTTTTTGGACCCTAGAAACAAACCAAATTTTTGTACCTAGGGTACCTAGGGTACTATGTGATGTGAACAAATTAAAAACTATAAATCCGAAATAGTTCTAGAGGAGCAAAGAACAAATTAGGTAATGTCACTGACGTAAGGGTCACTGACGTAATGAATTCATTTCTAAATTCAAGCAGTGATAATGAGGGTAATCAGCTGCTCTAAACAGGGATTAAAAATCATCGACCAATGAGTCAAATAGAACTGCCTTTTTCCTGACGAAAAACCCTCTTGTACAGTGAAAGATGAATGCTGAGACATATCCAGATATTTCACAGTTTTCAAGGACCTATCTTGTCTTGCTTGTCCGCCATCAAGTATTGCCAGTGAAGATCTCTTTAGCTGTAGCGGTCTAACCTATGATCTTAAACCTATAGATTAAATGATAAGAGAGAACTGAAAAATTCTTATATTTGAAGTATAACTTTCTAATAAATGATTTCAACTATTGGTTGTACTATCCATTGTAGATATATAAATTAATGAAGTAATTTCCTTCTTTGAAAGGAAGGAGGTTGAGGAAAGAGGTTGAGGGAAAGAAGTTGAGGAAAGAGTTTTGAGAAAAAGGTTGAGGAAAGAGGTTGAGGAAAGAGGTTGAGGAAATAAGTTTGAGGAAAGGGGTTGAGGAAAGAGGTTGAGGAAAGGTTGGGGAAAGAGGTTGGTAAGATGCGTGTAAGAAGTGTGGCTTCTAATTCTGTATAATGGAAATATGGAAAATTAACTTTTTTATGCATTCAATTTATTTTTTCAATATTATTTCTTACAGTTGAAGCAAATATTTTGAAAAAATTTATGTTAGGCTAGGTCAGGTGTGAAATTTTAGTAGCCCCTCCCCTTTTTTTATAGACCACGCCTACTAACAATATGCAGAATTAACATTCGCATTCGCGAATATTAAGGGAAATTATTCTCATTCCCATTCGCGAGAATTAAAATAATATAATCGCTTTCGCATTCGCAAATATTAAAAAAAAAATCTCATTCGTGAATATTAGAAAATAGATATTTTGTCCATCTCATATATTATATATAATATATATATATAATATAAATATATATATTATATATAATATATATATATATATATATTTTATAAATAAAATTATAAAATTTTATATTATATATATTATTATATATATTTATATATATATATATATATATATTAATAATATATAATTATATATATATATATAATATATATATATATTATATATATATATTATATATATTATTAATTATATATATTATATATTATTTATATATATATAATATAATATAAATATATATATAATATAATATATATATAAAATAAATATATATATTAATATATATATATATATATATTATAATATATATATATTATTAATAATATATATATATATATATATTTATATATATTATATATATATTATATATTATATAATATTAATATATATATATATTATATTATAATATATAATATAAAATATATAATATATATATAATATATAAATATATATATGCAAAAACTTTAGAAGTTTTTTTTTAAATTTCAGCCAAACTCTTAAAATGTAAAGAAACCATTTAAAACCACTTAAGAACTAAACAGGGAAATCAAAATATTATAAATTAACAGCAGTTTACGTTTCGAGACTAGTACAACGTCTCCTCCTCAGAACTTAAAGGGAAATAAAATGGAAGATGCATGTAATAATAATTTGTATTTTCTTACTAGATTTTCAGAAAAAATATTTCTTTAATAAATAAAATTTTCCATTTAATCGAGGAGGAGACGTTTTGTTTACTAGTCTCGAAACGTAAACTACTGTTTAATTTATAATATTTTGATTCCCTGTTTAGTTCTTAAGTTTTTAAATTTTTTCTTTATAATTATATATAAATGTAGATATATTATATATATATAATATAATATTATATATATAATATATATATATATAATATTATAATATATTTATATATATATATATATATTATATATATAAAATATATATATAAAAATATATATATTATATATATATATTATATATTATATATATTATATAAATATATATATAATAATATATAATATATATATAATAATAATATATATAATATATATATATTATAAAAATATGAAAATATAATATATATATATTTTCTTTTTTTACAGTATTCACCACCCTCACGGCAAAGCCCTATTCAAGAGGGGGGTGTTGAAAATCAACAAAAATTCAAATAACGCAAATTACGCAGAATGAGCACAGACGCCGCTTTAAAGTGAGGAGAATTAAATTGATGTTAAAACAGAAGGAAAGGATCCACCAAATAGAGTGGCAGGAAAGAAGAGGCACCGCAGCAAACTAGTCTGGAGCTGATATCAAACACAAAAACTCATGTGCGACACAGCACCCTTGGGCTACAGGCTGTCTTAAAGTGTGCGCTTGGCACGCGAGGAAAGTTCCCTCGAGCAACTGCCGCTACGGGTTACCTATAGAAAAGATATAAAAGCAACCAACCATCGCCGCGGCAATAGAGGTCAAGTGAACCTAGAACAGAACATGACAGTTTATAAGTCTTTGACTTTGCCTCGACCCTAATCCAAAAGCCGGGTGAATCCTGAGCCCCCCCAGATATGAGGCAGTATCCCATACAAGGGCGAATGAGGCCTTTATAACTGGAGTAACTGTGAAGAGAAAAAAAGTCTCCGCATTCTAAACAAAACTCCCAGTTTTCTTTGAGGCCGCCCTTAGCAACCGTTGCGATGTTAGTTTCCCAAAGACATTTGTTAATTTAAGCCAAGAAGATATTGTCAAAGGAAACGAGAGAACCCGTTCAAAAGAGAAGAAAGTTAGAAACCAGGTTGTTCTTAGAAGGGATTTGTAGAGGTTGAGTTGTAAAGAATTGAATTTCACCAAGTTTTCAGACGACCCCACCTGAAAATTCTATCCAGATCAGCAGGAATAGAATCGGAAAGATTAAGGACGAGAGAATCTAGAAGTAAGAGAAGGAGCAAATTGAAATGAGTTGAAAAAAAGGTCGAGTCATCGCCATATGAGTGGAGGATAGAGTTAGATGTCAGGTGAGAAGATCATTAATGTAAAGAAGGAATAAAGTAAAATAAACAGAACCCTGAGAACACCACTATTGACAAAAAGAAGAAAACAGTCCGCCCGTTCCGCCCCATTCAACAACAGCCGGATTTGAGCGTTTTGAAAAGAAAACCTAGAACATAAGTTAAGCAAAGAGAAGAGAAGGAAACCCAAAAGGATGGGAGCTTGGAGAGAGCAATGACGCGATTCAACCCGGTCAATGCTTGGATATGTCATAAGTCCACCACGTCCCGTTAAGCTCCCTAAGGGCGGGGCAAAACCATAATCAGTAAGATAGGAAAGTATAGCGCCAGTAACCTCGAGCCGCCCCCGGAAGCCACCCGTACCTGGCGATCCCGAAAGAAAGTGAATGAGATCAATATACATCTAAGGCAACGTGAGAGTTGAGAAGAGCGGAGTCAAAGATTAGATAGAATACAAGTAAGAGCTATAGGCGATAGTTTGAAGATCAGAGCGTCTTCCCTTTTTTTCGGAAAATAGGTTGGACATCGTGCCGGTGCTTTCCAACCACTGAGGGGAAGTGTTTGTATTTGGACCATAGAGAATTATAGTTGAACGAGGGGCGGGATAGCACGAAGCACACCCCTCAAAACTCGGGGAGGGTACCATCCGGGCCACCCGCCTCTTAACGTGTTCTTAGATTTCAGAAGCCCATGCGCCCGATCAAATTTGTAATCACAGGCTATGGCATAGGACACCTGAGAGGAGAAGGGGGGATGAGGGAATGCCAGAAATGCGTCCAGGTTAGTTAAGGAAAATAGCGAGGCCGAAGAGATGGCCTTTTCAGTTGGAGAAAATTAGCCAACCAGAACCATCCAGAGCGAATAAGAGAGAAAGACAAATTACAATTGTTAGATTGTTTTTTTTTGCAAGAGCCAAGGAAAGATTGTCATAGGAGAGCCAAGGAGTAGCCGCACTTTTCTTTTTGAAAAACCGCTTTGCTCGATCGAAGAGTATATCTCTGCCGATCTAGCCCCAGAATGAAAAAGTAGCAAGTGATAGGCGAGGACGAACCGCAGAATTTCCCACTCCTGATACCGCACTGTTTTGGTCTCTAGGCCCTGAATGGCCCAAAGGGAGAAAACAAGCACGAAATCGAACCCATGGTTATGAGGACGAGAAAGATTTAGTCGAAGAAGAATGAACCTGCTCATTCCCATGCAACATTACAGCTCCCACCTTATCGGCCGAAGTAAACCGAAGCGTCACCAGAGACAAGCAGTCATTCCAATTATATTCGCGTAGAAGCAACGCAAGGCCCGCCAATCGGCCCGATCCAAAGCCAGAAAAAAAAACAAGTAGGGCAGGATGGAACTGTTGGAGAGAAAGTATTAAAATTAGAAGATATAAGTTAGGTCAAATTTACCGATAGATGATGCGAAATGGTTATTTTAAGAGAAAGAAATGATATGTGAAAACAACGTATTCGTTGTTCAAGTGTGTTAAAGAATTGGTTAGGACGATCCGGATAAGTGGGGGTTCTTTTAATTAGTGTTCCAGATCCTTGAGGAATGCTGTTAATGAATTCGCGGCCTCCTCTCAACTAATCGGTATTAGAGGACCCCAACCATCACAGTTTATGTCATTGAAATCCCCTAAATAGGGAACCTCAGTATTTGGATGTAAGATATAACAGTCTCGTGAGAAGTAGTAGATTTCAAAAAAAGGCGTGGAAAAATCTGTTTCTGTTTAGGAGAGCCCAGTAGCAGAAAGCACAAGATATTTTGGTAGCAGAAGGAAGAAAATTTAACATAGGAACATTAAATTAGGAATTCGAGAAATTCACGAGACGTGGATTACAGGATGTTTAATTAATAGGCACATACTCACCCTTTAGACGGAAATTATGAAATAAGTTTTGTATTGATACATTAACGAGTTAGAGATGAATTATCTTAGCCATCTGAGGTCTCAGACGAGAGCAAATATAGTTAATTAGAAAGGTGGTGTTCCACGAAAGCAGAGTTAAATGTTAATATTAATATAAATAATTAATAATATAAATATATATATATATATATAAATAAATATATAATATATATATATATATATATATATATATATATATATCTATATATATAATATATATTTATCTATATATATTATATATATAATATATTATATATATATATATATATATATATATATATATGTAATATAAATTTATTATATAATATATAAAATATATATATAATATTATATTATATAATATATATATATAATAATAATATATATATTATATAAATTATATTATATATATATAATATATGATAATATATTTTTTGATTAATAAATTTGCATTCATAACTAAAGTAAAGGGAATTACTTACTACTTGCTATTACTACTACTACTTCTAATAATACCTCTATATATACTACTACTACTACTATACTTATCTAACTACTACTCTCTACTACTAATATAATAATTATATAATAATAATAAAATATAATAATAATAATAATAAAATAATTAATAATAATAATATATAATTAATAATTAATAATAATAATAAAAATAATAATAATTAATAATAAAATAATAATATAAATAATAAAATAAATAATAATAATAATAATAATATAATATAATAATAATAATAATAATAAAATAATAAAATAATAATACATAATAATAATAATTAAATAAAAAATGTAATAATAATAATATTTAAAAGATAATAATAATATAATAATAATATAATAATAAAAAAATAAATATAATTAAAATATAATAATAATAATAATAATGAATTAATAATAATAATAATAATAATTATATAATAATAATAATATAATAATATAATAATAATATAATAATAATTATAAAATAATATAATATAATAATAATAAATATATAATAAATAATAATAATATATAATAATAATATTAATAATATAATATATAATAATAATAATAATAATAATTAATTAATATAATAATAATAAATAAATATAATTATAATTGGATGATAAAAAAAAAAAAAAAAAAAATAATAATATATAATAATAATAAAATAATTAAAATAATATAATAATAATAATATAAATAATAATATAATAAATAATATAAATAATAATAACATAATAATAATAATAATAATAATAATAATAATATAATAATAATAAAAATATAATAATAATAATAAATAATAAATAATTAATAATAATTATATAATAATAATTAATAATAATAAAATATAATAAATAATAATATTAATAATAATAATTAATAATAAAAATTTATATAATATATAAAATAATAAAAATAATAATAATATAATAATAATAATAATAATTAATAATAATAATAATATATGTAATAATATATAATAATAATAATAATCAATAATAAATAATAATAATAATAATATAATAATAATATATAATAATACAATAATAATAATAAATAATAATAATAATAAAATAAATAATAATAATTAATAATAATAATAATAATAATAATAATAATAATTTATAAAATAATAAGAAAAAATGAAATTAAAAATAACAATATAAATAAAAAATAAAGAAAATTTAAATAATAATTATAATAATAATAATAAATAATAATATATAATAATAATAAAATAATATAATAAATTATAATAATAATAATATAATAATATTATAAATAATAATAATAATAATAATAATAATAATAATAATAAATAATAAAATAATATAATAATAATAAAAATAATAATAATATAGTTATAATATATAATAATTTAATATAATAATATAATATAATAATAAAATTAATAATAAAATATAATTAATAATAATAATAGTAATAATTAATATATATTAATATTAATAATAAAAAATATTAATAAAAAATATAATAATAATAATATAATAATAAATTAATTAAAAATAATATAATAATAATAATAATAATAATAATATAATAAATAATATTAATGATTAATATAAAAATAGTAATAATAATAATTAATAATTAATATAAAAACATCATCATCAATCTTTTTTCTATAAAAATGTTCATAACAAAGAAACAAAAGGAGTGGGGGAGAACGCTTCATCTTCCGTCTCCCCACAAGCCCCGCATATAAATTACCCCAAATCTCCACAGTCCCCACAAACTCCCACAAATTTGTTAGGGGAACAAATATCAGAGGAAAAGACACACCTGGTTTATGCATTTTTTAAAGCTGACGTTTGCCAGAAAAGTCAGGCTTATTTCCATGCCCTAATTTATTTATATATTATTATTATTTTATTATTATTCATTATATATTATTATTATTATTATTAGTTTTATTTCAGTATTATGAATTTTATTAATTATATTATTATTATTTTTATTATTATTAATTATTATTACTTAGACTTAGAAGATAATTATGATTATTTTTATATAATTATATTATTATATATTTTTTTTAGAATTTATATAATTTTTATTATGTTATTATTATTTTATTATTATTATATTATTATTCTATTTCTTATGAAAGTTGAAATGGAAAGCACTTTGAGTTTGAAATCTCTTGCAGTATTATATTATTACCATTGTTTATATTTATCATTAATTATTTTAATAGAACCGTTATATTTTATTATTATCATTGATTCATTGTATTTTATTATAAATTTATTATATTATTATTATTGTTATATATTATGAAGCAGTGTAAAAATGAAATCTATTATTCTACTATTATTATTATTATTATTATTATTATTATTATTATTATTGATAATCATAATTAATTATTACTAATTATTTAATCAAAATAATTACTATCGTTATAATAATAATAATAATAATAATAATAATAATAATAATAATAATAATAATAATAATAATAATAATAATAACATTTTAATAATATATTCCTATACACTACTACCTACCATGGTGTGCGTTATCAATGATATCGAGTGATTGATAATGATAATTGGTCCGCTCACATTACAAAGTTATCTCGCAATAATATATTAATTAGACTCATTAATAAATAATAATATAATAATAATAATAATAATAATAATAATAATATAATAAAATAATAATAATAATTAATGGCACTAAATAGCTCATAAGATTATTGTAAACAAAATAACAAGTAAAATACGACTGAAATTCTCGACTTACCGAAGCATTTCCTCTGTGATGATTTGTTTCAATCGTGATTTTCTCGCAGAGAACCGATTTGTATGAGACGAGACGAAACAAGACAATCAAATAATTGAAGTATTCGATTAATGGACTAAAATAATAATTAAAATATTACTTTAATTAATATTAATAATTAATAAAAAAGGTAATGTTATATATATATAGATATATGAATTATAGTATATATAGTATTATCTATAGATATAGAGATATAGTTTATAATAGATAGATTATAATATATAGTAAGAGATATAAATATAGATGATAGATATAGGATATATATATAGTAGAGAGAATTATATGAGATGATATAGAGATAAAGATATATATATATGTGAGTAGATACATATTAATATATATATTTATATATATATAGATATAAAGATATATATAGAAGATGTAGATATAGATATATAATAAGTATTAGGAGTAGAAGAGATAAGATATATAGATAAGTAATAATATGACGATAATGATCAGGTAAGAGATATTATGGAAGAGATGAGAAGGCACGAGAGAGAAAGAGATGAATATATTATATATAGAGAGTAAAGAGATATATATATAGAGATATATAAAGAGATAGATGCATTAAATTAAATAAGATAATAGTAATATATAAGAAGACTATAACTATAGGAGAGATTGAGGAGAGAAGTGATTAGTGACTGAGTTAATATATTAGTGAGTGAATGTAGATTAGTAAGTGATATGTGAATAGTTGATCATATGTAAAGTTGTAAGTGGTGATATATTAGGTGAGTTGATGATGATAAGTATTAGAGATAGTTAGATATGTGATTGAGATGTTATGCTTAATAGATGACGAGTGTATTATATAATATTAGTTAATGACGTGAGTGATGATGATGTAAGATAATAGTAGTGAGTGTGAGTGTAAGTGTGATGATGCTAAGTGTGAGGTTGATAATGTGAAGTGTGAGTGAGTGTGGTGATGTGTAATAGTCTATGTGATCAGTGATGATGATATGACATAATATTTGTGTATATATTATATATATATATATCATATATTATATATAGTATATATATCTATATATATAAAATATAATATATAAAGTGAGGATGTGATTCAGTGATAAGTGATATATATAATATATATAATAATGATGATAGTTGATAATAGTGAGTTAATTAGAAGTGAGAGAGAGAGAGAGATAGAGAGATATATAGATTATATATATAATAGATGTAAGATTATATAATAATATATTAAATGTTGCTATGTGAATAATACTGTTTAGGTTTGTGCAATAATACTTATATGTATGCCCGAATGGAGGATAATCTTCTCGCTATATAAGAGATAATATATATATAGGATATATATATAGTAATATGTAGTAGATGATATTATATATATGAATTATAGTAAATATATATATAATATATATATATCATATATTATTTAATTATAGATATATATTAATATTATAGTAATATATATATATAACTTAATCAGGAAAAGCAATACCAGAGCCCTCCACATGAAAATCTTTAATCAAAAAAACACAACGTTTCGGAAACTCTAACTATTTTCATCCATCATCAGGTGAAAGAACTATAAAAATGAGAGAATAATAATAAACATTAGCAAATATCAGAATCAAAAAGTCTTAAAAACAATAAATAATAGAAATCTTAAGAAAATACAATTTCGGGAACATGAATTTGAACCAATCAGAATAAGATGGAGATCCGTACCATTGGAAAAGAAACTGGACGTAAGAAATTAGAAGGAGAAAGAGTAGATGAAAGGACGATGACGGCCTCCAAATCTCCAAATGCGAGAGGCATCTAAAAAATAGAACAATTAAATTATAAAATTGAACTTTAATGTGATTTAGATGTATTAAGGTAAACTAAAAGACAAAATGACGGGAGCCCGACAGATACATAGTCAAAACAAGACTTACCAGAAAATGGTGAAAAAGTAGGTTATTATCGAATAATAGACAATTCAGGGATTAAATAAAAACTCAGGAAACAAAATCACTTCTAGAACGCTGAAAGTATGAAAAACAGATGTGCAGTAATAGAAAAGAGAAGCGAGGGAAACCTAGAATACTATTTAAAAGGAGAGTTGTGACGTAGATATGAGAGAGATGAAAATAGATGTATTCCAAAATAATGTAGGTATGGAGTAGTTGGTTGAATAACGATGGGACCGTATTGACTGAAGGTATGAAGACCGAGAGAGAGTAAATAAGTTAGAGATAGAAAGAGGTGTTGGTCTAAATGTGAGGGAATGGATCCCCCTGAATGGAGAGAGAAATGATGGGAGCCTTGGAGATGAAGAATGTGCACGACAGAATTGGTGAAAATATCAGTATTATATAGAGAGGATTAAGCTATATACAGGATGCAAACTAGCGTTGTGGTATTTAAAAAGCTCGAACATAGATGAACCAAATCCCACGAAAATCGTCTCAAAATGATAGAGTCTTATCGGATATAGCGAAAGAAGTAGTAGAGGATCTTTGGCCATATGCAACCGAGCATACCAAGCGCTTGACTCAACGAAAGAGAGAGAAGTTATACAAGTATATGATAAAGTTATTTGCAAAGAATAAACGAAATAAACGAAGTAGACTGGAAAGTATTGAAATATCCGAACATATACCAATCAGCCCCTGTGAATAGAGAATCTTTGTGTACCGAAAATAGAATGAGAGAAAAGTTGTAACCAGACGCGAAGGCCACTGAGGAGAATAAGGCTGTAATGATAGCGTGAAGTATACTTTAGCACAACACCCCTGGCTGACCACGCAGAAGAGAGGGATCTACAGCCATAAGAGAAAGCATATAATAAGAGGCTTAACAGGCCAAGTGGTGATTATATAGATATAAGTAAAAGATGGGGGAGCTTTGTGAAGCGTATGACTGTTACAAGGTACATCGAATCCTATTTAGGGTACAGAGTGAAATTGTTTAGGGAGACCTTAGATTGAGACTTAATATTGAATGGATGGACAGACTCTTAGAAGAGGGAAAAGTGAATGTGTTGGATGAGAGTCGCCTTATCAAATTGCCATAAGCATATTGAGATCTAAATGATGACTAAGTTATGCAAATACTAAATTGGAAATTATTACCTATTGTTAAAAAAGGAGGAATAGCATTAGCTCTATACTGCAGCTACAAAGGATATCATAAGGTATGAAAATCTGGTAGTTTTATCAATGAAGAATAAGAGTATAAAGTTCAGGATAGATTAGAAATATTATCAAGTGATAGAGTAGTAAGCATCAAATGGCATAAAAGTGTTAAAGCAAGCTTTATAGTGGCAATGGTTCATTTTGATGGAGCTGTAATCTCATTGTTGGACGCTTCAAGCATGCACACAAGATACCACATGTCTTAGCTGGTGGCTTTATTGTGTTTATAAAAATTCTTTCTTAGATCCCTATATTAAAAACAGTCGTTATCATATCCGGTTGATGCTAAAAACGTCCTCGTGTAGGGGGTAAAAGGGAAGGAATTTTGAGGGAAATTTTTATGAAAGTCAATAATAGATGGTGCCAAATAGTATTCTGCGAGAAAATCTGAAACTATCCTATGCTCCACCTTTTCTATTGTTAATAAATTTTAAATGTTTTTATAATAATAATTGAAAATTTGCTTAATATTATTTCTTGCTACTCAATATCAATAAAAGAGAAAGGCTAGAACTGCTTATCCTCTTTATTGGAAAGAAAATAAACAGAGAGATAATGAAAAGGTAGAGGTATATTGCTAGTCTCCATTAGAGTTGCTGTATGACTGGTTTGAAAGAGGAGAACAGGGGTGTGCTCCAAGTTAGTTGATGAATCTGTGCAAAATGCTTTTCTTAGAGAAATGAATTCAGTAATTATAGAAGTGTTAGATTTCGCAGCGGTCGGAGTAGTGAGTACAGAAGAGTGCCTGCGCTTCACTTTCTCGGACTACTGGCGCAATCCGTTTGAATTTATTAAGATATAATTGGTACATTTTAAAAGAAAACAGAATTGGTCTTTCTTGAGCCTAGTATTGCGTGTTAAATGAAAAAGCTTAAAGTGTGTGTGACAATATACCTTATTTCTACTTAATCAAAATCTTATAATTAAATAGTTTTTCCCGGAGTGTACTAATTTCTTATCTAACTATAAAATGCAAATCAATCCGGTAAGGATCAATTTCTCTCTTAAGTCTCAGCGTTATAACTAATTTCTTGGTGTTACTGAGTAGCACTTTTTGTCAATACTCTTGGATCATGAGTTTTTGATTGGTTTTGAAGAATATTGTTTTTGCATTATTTCTATATAAGTACTCTGAAAATTAATTCAAATTCAGTGATCATTATAATATAATTGTTGAACATTAACTATGCTTATCCAATGATTAAAGGGAAATATAGACTTAGTCAGATTAGTATAATAACATAAAACAATAATTCATAAATAAATTATTCCCATTAATTATAGCAGCCAAATAGATAGCACAAACTTTAGTTGAAAATAACTAAAGTGTCTATAAACTATTATGGTTTTGATAATCTATTTTCAGTGGTGTATTCCATGTCTTAAATGTCTATCCCAAACATTGAATCTCTCCTTTACTTTTGATCTTCATCAGAAAGAAATAAGAAAGAAATAGCAAGGACTTATTATACCAAGAAATTAAAATCAGAGCTTATAGAATTGATGCTCAAACCTCCCAACCCCAGCACTGATTCTGAACATTTACTTTCCCAGTTTATGCAATATTATGTTTTATTTTCTATGATTGGTTTCGATGGTTAATGATTTGAACGAAAAGCCATCATAACCTGCTTTTTATTGAGGTTAATCTGCTTGACTATACAGTTTTCTTATATTTTGCCCTATCTAGAGAAATTGAGGCAACCTCTACAGATCTGTGTACGCATATTGCACCAATAAATTACAATTATTTTGAAAGAGCAGAAAAGTACCCTGTTTTGATATACCCGAAAATATTAAATCGACACTCTTACAAATACCTAATATTTATGTGCATCCAAAATACTGCAAACATAGAACCTGCTTTTTGATTGAGAGTTTCTTTGACTATAAGTTTCTTATATTTTAAGTATAACTTTAATAAGTCGATATTTTTATTCTTCATAAGACCCTATTTGGTTTACAAATGCTAGTTGTACAGATCTAGCACAAATGAGGTGAACCCGTAACTGATAGATGTAATAGAGAGTAATCTAATCTAGACTTTTCTCACTATGATATATAATATACAGTGAATAGCTATTCATACCTCACAATAGTATACACGTATCCAATGTAGATGTTTACCGTGAGTGATGAGTAGTGAAATAAACTTAGTTAAGCTACGCACCCGTCCAATGCTCCCTATGTATGTGCTCCATATATAGGTCTTATATAATATGGTGACCTTCTACTCTCACTTGAGGCTAATAAATTATATTCTACTGAGCCTAGATTGTCACGCCTGATAGTTATTAGCTGTAAATTATTATATATTTAACTTTCAACCCGGGGTTTCACCTTGGTCCACTCCTGAGTGACTGTTATATTTGAATATGCTCATATTAGCTGTTGTATATATTGGTCTCCTTACGTTTTATATTATTTACAATTTAAATCAGGTACTATTCAAATACGTACCCAGTCATGGGGCGCTAGGTCACCTATGCTAAGGGTCCACCCGCCCGCCTACTTGTAGTGAGATAGTGCTCTATTAAGTTGCTAGTATATCTACTGCTTAACTAGCATACACTACTGATATAATTCAATATATTTTTGTACGTCATATACACAAACTCACATATCGATCATCATTACATGTATACTACCGAACTCACTCATAAGCACGGTAATAAGTGTGAGTGATATTAAGAAACTCTGTAGATTTTACTCATCCATGCTTGTTAAATTCGGTATAGCAATTCTTTACCATGTAGTTTGTGTGAGTGCGGCCTTAAAAATTCACAACTCTAATATGTAATCATAAAAATGACCATGCTATCCTCATTGTCACATCCTTTACATCTCACTAATAACTCCAATAAAAAATACTTTGAGTTATACCTAGTATGTCTATTTTTATACGTTAATTATATATTATATTTATCATAATGTTGAGATACCTTATTATACACCCACCAACACTATACCATAAAGTCTATTTATGTTTTATACGTGTTAATTCTTGATATTTTAATTGAGATATTTGTTTTATTAATAATATAAAGTATGCATAGACCTAGTGCCCTATTCCTTTTCGTAAACCTAGTATAAACTAGTATAATTAAAATGCTTTTGTTTTTGGAAGAGCCTTTAAGAATAAATATATATAATATTTAATATTAATATATATATATATATATATATTATATTAATATATAAATATTTAATTATTAATTATATATATATTAATATAATATATATTTATATATATAAATAATATATATATACCGTATATATATTAAATATTATTATACCGTGTTAATATATATATTATATATATATTATATATAATATAATATATATATATATATATATATTATATATTAATTATATATATAATATATATATTATATATATATATTATATATATATATATATTATATATAATATATAATATTAATTAATTAATATAAGTATATATAATATATATATATATATATATATTTTATATATTATATTTATAATATATAATATATATATATATATATATATAATATATATATTCCCAGTAACAAATTTAAATACAAATTAGAAGCGTTCTTGATATATTTTCATGTTGTCAAGCGTTAATTACCAATATTATCTAAGGCCCTCTACTGTATATAATAAGTTAATTTAAAATTTATACTTTATGTTATTAATACGAGTATATTCTTATGTTCGTTTGTGGCTACATAACTTTGATATCTATTTGCTTGGAAACGGCAATATTACTCAACTTTATAAGGTAAGAGACAAACCACGTCTGCAATGTATGTGCTACGTTTATTTGTATGTGTTAAATATTCGATGTTAAAATATATATTTATAGTTAGCTGAGAAGATTTATGTATTTTGAATGATGTAAATGTTTGAAATTGTGGAAATATGATACTAATGCTATTAAATAGTTGAAACTAATTTATAAATATAATGAATAATTAGTCCTCTATGATAAATTATAAATATCCGGTTAATGTAATTGTAGACCTTGCTTCCATACATCATGGATATCATAAGGTAAATATTACATTATTTGTCAATCTTTGATGTAATAATGGATTTTTTTTCAAATATAATAATTTCTATTCACACAGATATGAATGAACCTTGGTCCTCGTTGTTTCGGGGCAAAATCAGATGGTCAGTGCCATAAATCAGCTGTGAATTATGATAATGTGACCTATTGATAACCTTTGAAAATTTACCATATTACCCATTTGAAGAATAGTAAGCCCGTCTCTTATCCTATCAGCTGACTCGGTGAGCTGTGGCATCACTCCCAACTCGCGTGTCTATCAATTTATTCCTTGTTAAAGTATACGTTAGTGGATATGTCCACATAATAAATATATAATATAAATTGCTACAGATATACTAAAATTATGAGTAAATTTGACGTGAATCAATAATAGTTGAAATACGTGAATTCACACTCCACTGAAGTACTAAATGGTGAAGGAGAATGTGCTGAGTAGTATGGACTCAATCTAGTGGAGTATTACATTGCATGATTTGAGCATCTTGATCAATCGAGATAATGGGTAGAGACATGATAATTTAAGTGACGACTAAGTCAGTAGAATAGGCTCTCATGGCGGGGCCGTGAGCGAGGTAGATAGAGTGCATTTGGTCGATCTATGTTCAGTTAGTAAATGACTAATTATGAGCTATAAGAAGTGATTTGAAAATTACTCATATGCAATTAGAATATATTCAACGTAGATTTCACAGTTTAACGTTTCCTAAATAGTATGTCCTTCCATTATACATATATATAGATGGGCCAATAATCATTCGCCGATTGTATATAATATATAAGGCAATTTACTCTATAATATAGTAATGGCTTTGAAAAGTAACAAAGTACAGGATACGGAAACTAATAAGCTTATAATATGCCGCGGTAGATAGTTGAGATCACTATTCAGGGCTATTGTTCTCTATCTATGTATTCCTAAGATATATCCGTTCGGAGTAAGTACAAGTTATCCAGCCGATATACTGTACAGGTGACAAAAACAAGGATCCTGATGTTGAGTAGAAAGGTGTGATTAAGGATAAACGTTATACGTGACTATTGTTTTTTTCATTATAAATATATGTTTTTAGTACTGTATTTTTATATTTTAGAATATTCACCTCTATATAAAGAGCCACCCAAGACAAGCCCAGTGGTAAACTCCAACTCACCCAAATTAAAGCAAGGGGTCCCAGGTTATCCTTTGCCTGTCTCTGCAAGTCTATGATGCGTCCGAGGGGACTGCTGAGAATGAGCCCCTATTCCTCCCTATACTTAGTGCTTTCGATCCTGCCGGTCTGTAAAGCTCTCCTAGAATGAGTAGCAAACCTCCACCCTCCTTCTCATATGATACCACTCTCCATGGTATGGGCGTGTGTTAACTCGGTAATTTGATACCCATAAATGTCCGCATATCTAGGGGTCTATGATAATAAAAATGCACGATCAAAATTTTTGATCGGCTGAACTATTGAGTATATATCATGAGTCTTGACAGCCGAACGCTCCCTGTCTCAGCATTTGTCTCAAAGTTTAACTAATATTCTGTACACCATATATATAGATCTACGATAGCTATACCAGTCTTAAGGTATTACTTTACTGCACTCACTAATAGAAGCTAATACTAACAGGTAGGTACGCCTATATATTTCGTTATATATGTTTACAGCAATACTCTTTTCCAAAATTATAATATTTAAGTAGTATATGATAACTCACGATAAGTCATTTATTTGGAGCGTACTGATTAAACGTCGAGGGATTTATTTCAATCTCCCAGATATCGTTGGATTGATTTCAATCATAAGTACTTATACTATTACTATATTATTACTTGTACTCACCTCACCCTATCTAATATAAATTATAGGTATCCTCACCTACTGTAACTTTAACTGACTCAATGCTATTCTGCCTATGGTAGATTATTATAAATAAAGAGTAATCGTACTTCTATAACGTCCTTACTATACGTCAGCCCAATTATATGCCCAGTAGTTAGATAAATCGCAATATAATGAACCCCGCTCCCCGTGCATTCCCCATTACGTTTCGGATCATGTATTTAAATACCCTATCAAATGTTTACTAATATTGGAGGATGGGTAGTATATTACGGTCTGGTATGTGTTCACGTAGTAGTTATTAATATATACAAAAAGAGTGTCATGGTAACCCCTTATTTTAAAGAAATTACATGATATTGTCTAAAGAGAAGCAAAACTCTGGATAGGTGCAGATCTAGTGCGAACTGTTTTCTGTTTGAAAATAGCGATTTTCCATAATGTGGACCAAATGAATACAATGTCTATCAAATTACCTACTTCATCAGTCTTAAATTGATTAATACAGAACAATTAGAACCATTTCGGGTGGACACTCAGAGCGGGTATAATTTAATTTTTAAAATAGGTATCAGGTGACCAGGGTAGGGCATTTAATAACGAAAATTAAGAAAGAAAGCAGCCATCTGATGATAGTAAGATAAGCCATGCATTCAGTACATAGGGCTGTTATTTTGGAATAGTCTGCCATAGGAGGTGCTTAGTAGGTTACTCTGTTAATTTGCATCTCTTTAGGAGAGCAGGGTTGTGTCTTTTTGGCGATTTTGTCCTCCGGTCCTATCATAAGTGATGATTAGAGTGGTTTTGGGTAACAAATTACTTAATATTATATAATTAGACGAATAAGCCAAATTTGCAAGGGCGATTTTTAGTTTATATAGTCGTATATAATGTAAGGTTGAGATATGAGGCAAATATCTTATGGAACTAGGGTGACCCCCATATTAGTAATATTTAAAATATGACATTGTGGATGGCTGTGGTTCATAAAATAATAATATAATCATATTAAATGTATTTTAAACTTAATATCTAATAATAAAATTGAGAAAACTTATACGTCATTAGTGAGATTTGTATATGGAATATTCAATATAAAAAATTATATACTATTAGTGTTAATATTGACTAAAAGCCAATATTGGTGTAATATTATGTAATATTAATATCATAATATTTTAATATTGACAATCCACTTATGGTATGATTATTTACTAATTTTTTCATAATAATACGGATAATAATGAGTTGATACACTGATGTAATAATAGATCAATTAATAATAATCAAATAGAGTATAGTGAGGAATTAGACTGGATGACAGTCTCGACAGAACCCATGTGGAGCTTAATCATTTGAACTAATTCTTATACTCGTATTTAACTTAATGTCTAATCTACTGCTGAGTGAGTGGAAAAGATGTGCGTAACATAATGTTATATATTTATATATTAAATAATAATATAATAATATAATAATAATTATAATATATATATTAAATAATATAATAATATAATAATTATAATAATAATAATAATAAATATAAATATTTTAAATATATTAATTATATAAATAGAATTATAATTATAAATTATAAATTAATTAATATAATATATATATATAATGATATAATTATATTAATTAATTAAATATAATATTTGAAATTAAGAAATGGTAGGAGGGAGATCTTGTATATCAAGAATATTTAATTAAATATATAAAGGAGGGATTTAAATATTAAGAATAATAATTATACCATTTATTAAATAATATATAATATTAAAATATAATTAATAATAATTTAATAATATATATTAAATATATATAATATTTATATAATAATATATATTAATAATATAATTATAAATAAATAATAATTAATTATAATATAATATAATATAATATATTTCTTAATAATACTAACAAGAAATCATCAGATAATATTCCGTTAACTGTAATTGTTGTTTGTGCTATATCTTCATAAGTACATATTATATATTTATATGAAATATTTTCGAACCGTTATTACGTGAATTAGTTGGACCCCTATATATAAGTGGATAAACCAGATGAGGTAAGTGACTAGGATAAATAATTGATCAGAGTATTGCGACCTATACATAGAGATAAAAAAGAATTTAAGAAGGTGAAAGAAGGAAGCCTAATAATAATAGGACAATAAATTTGATTTTCTATGTTGATAAGTTATAATATAAGTATAGGTCTACAGGGATTATTCTCAGATTCTTCCTTGGAAAAGTTCTGCCATGTGAAGAAATAGTTGTTGCGTACTTGTTTACGGTACAACAGTCAATCATTTATCTTGTGAAGTATGCGCTTTTATGAAGGATATATTGAGTAGTGTGATTAATAGGTTTCTTGAAGTGGAGTCCAATATTGAATCTATATAACCGTCACTACTGAGTTTTTCATACGGATACAATTTACGTATTGTTATCTTTGTTGTTTTTAGGATAGATGTCTTGTAAGCAAACTTTCTTTCCTCAAGATAGTCAGATTTAGGTTCTCGTCTGAAAGCTGCGATCATCTTTATTCCTCAATTGTATTGCTTGAGAGTAACATATAAGTGTGTAATTATAAATATATTCTTTACATTACACTAATATAAGATTAAAGTAATATCTATCACACTTTTACTTTGCTAAGTATTTTTTTATCTAGATTTATTAATGGTAATTATTATTATTTAAAGTTAGAGCAGGAGTACAGATTGACCCTTTTCTTGTTTGAACCCCTTTTGCTCAGGATCAGAGTTGCCCACTTGTTTGATACCCTGCAAATCTGAACAAAGTGCTTTTCTATTTTTATATTTGGGGCACAAAGCCTCTGGTGTTCTTACATTTACTGGGTCGGACGGTGAGGTGAGGTTAAGCAGTCAGCAAGATATATTTTTTTGTTTTTAACCAATCAACACCTTTAGTGTTTGATTATCTTCACAACCGTGTGTTAACATTCATTTATGTCAAAAATACTCCCATTCTTCAGCCAAAAAATAGGTTAATTAAGAAAAGATAAATAACACAATATTACAAATGCCGAGTCATTGATTAAAGTAGAAATAAATTATCAATTATTCTTCTTGGTGTTAAGTACTAAATATAAATACGTATAGTATCTTCAGGTCTAGATTGAATAGAATAAGAAAATGATAGATGACAGACTATTTCTTGTCTTTTAAGTAAAAGCCCTAAGGAGTAAAAATCAATAAAAAGACAATGTCTAATAAAATATAACATTTTTTTTATTTGTTCCCTGACATATCTATAATATTTATTGTTACTTTAAGAAGTGTGTGCCTAAAGTGTTTGAGTTTGAATATAAGGTTAATGCCTGACTGGTTAGTGCCTTAATTACAGCCCATACCCTAAATATGGGAAATCTCTACCTCACAACAAACATTAGAAGTGTTGTGAGTTGAAATATCGTAAGCGATGTGATAAAAACTTACTCTAATTAGTCTATAAAAAATCTTAAATATTAGAACTATATCTTATTTTTAACTTCGAAGGTGTTCCCGCATGTACACACCCACTTATCACCCCAAACATCCTTTATTAAATCTGCAACATTACCTCTACTATATTTCCAGGTGAGGACATTCTGAAGAGAATGATCAGTGCTTGATATTTATATAAATGTCTGTAGATTAATAATGATAAATCAAATTTATTATTATAAGTTTAACTTAATATGAATAATATGAATAATAATAATTAATAATTATACTAATAATTTTCCATGATAAAAGCAATAAATCAAATTACCTCAATAAAATTATCCAATATAACAAATAAATATATAATTTACTATATTTCTTGTATAAAATTGTAACCAAATTATCTAGTCTTAAGCTGAAATATCATAGCATACTCTTAAATAATAATTTAATAATAATTCCATAATAATACTAAAAATAAGAAATTTGTAAATAAAATATTATTTACGAAATTCTTATGTAAACGAAATAATCATGTACCTCGAAATATATACACAATAAACATAAACTGCTATGTGAATGATCTCAATTTAAACTCAAAGCCAGTAAAAAAGTTTAATACTCAGTTTTGCTGGCCAAGCAAAACAATTAAAGGGAAAACTTTTATGGAGTTTAATTGACTAGCAATTATTTTTGTGTTTGGTGACTAGTAAGTTACATTAATTATGTTGCCATCGTCTTCTAACTTAGTATCTATTTTATATGATTGATTATATATAAAAAATTATATAATTTATTATTGTTAATATATTATAATAATTATATATCTATTAGTTGCAGAGGATGATGATTATTATCAGCCATGAAATAACTATGAATTATGAAATGAAGTTTAGTTTTAAAAATCATATACAGGAACAACATTTATTAGGAAAAAAACATTTTACATTTCCGAGTCAAAGGTAATTTGAAAATTTCAGCGTGACACACCTTAATTTAGAAAGGAGATTAAGTGACACACCAATGTAAATTTTTAATATAATAAATAATAAATATAACCAATCGTGAATTTTATTTCCTATTACTAGTCCTAATTCTAAGCCTATTACTAAATAATATATCATAGTGATTAAATCAAAGTATAACTTTCTTTTCTAATTAAGGTAATCATTTTGGCTTTTGACATTTTTTTAACTGATTTTAATGATATCTTTATAACCTTTTGATTGTGTGCTTATTAATGTTTTCGTCTTATTAATCCCGGAAAATTTCTTTCATATATTGATTTTTATTCATGTTACTGTCATTATTTTGAAAATGTTGGAGGCTGTAAACATTATTAACTTTATTATTTTCTAATTTTATTAAACTGTATTTCTGATTTGTCCTTTTAAGGTCATCCTTAATGTACTTATGTTATTAATCTTTGTGCATGCGAAATAATGATATGTCACAACCAAATAATTATTTAGATATAGATTAGATTATTTTAAGCACAGTTCATTAATCCTAAGTTTATACAGTTATAAAGATACTTATTTGATAGTGGTGAAAATAGACGTTGAAGTTGTTCATGATCAACATACTTTTTTTATTTTTTGTTTGCCTTTAATTAGTTGAATTAAAATTTAAATTCTTATTTTAAAATTAGATATTTATTATTACGATCTCTTGTTATTGAAACTGATTTTTTCTATTATCCTTTATTGTAATGTGACTTTTATTGTTTAAGTCAATATACTCGAGTGTTTATATATAACAATTACTTACTACTGTGGTTTATTTTACATCCCCTTGGATATCTGCATTTCACTTTTTCACATTTCCGACTAAAATTCTCATGACTAACACAAATAATTGGTTAGAATCATGATAGCGTAGTTGATACTTGATTTATTACTACCTTGCTACCTTTTCCTTACTTTTTCTTTGACTTTCTCGGTTTTCTATCTTTATTTTCGATTAATGTTATTATTCCTTAGGTTTCTATGATTTATCTTTACTGTGTGCTGTTGCTTTAAATATTTTCTTGATTTCCATTCTATATCGTCCTGGTTACATTCTCTTTCTTATTTGATTTAACGTACTTAACTCCTATTTTACTTGTCTATGTTAATTACAGTACTAATTCTCTTTACATTCTACTAAACACACATAACACAAAAATATATACTATCATGGCAGAAAATTGTGGTTGTGTGAAATGAGAATATGGTGTATGAAGCGTTAGTGGTAATTGGATGAGAATTAATTTATGTATGTTTTTGGAAAGGATGGATATTATTTTATTGGGTGTGAGGAGCTTTCGGAATTATGATGGATTAAAGCATATTTAATATATTAGCAACATAGGCAGAATATTTGAACAAAAGAACTTTAACTAACAAGATGTTCTGATATATAAATCCGAAACCATTAGCCTCTACTCACCTCTAATTATTGTGCATACAATAACTTTAATTTTCGACGGATTACTATATCGCGATTCTATATCTAAGATCATAACATACACCTGTTATGTGTATGTTGATGAATCAACTAAATCATCAAACTGATTATTACTCTAACATTTATATTATGGTCTAGTAATTTTAAGATGTGATCAAAGGTTGATGGAAAGAAATGGCGTAGTGTTATAGCCTATACTTCCACAATGGAATATTTTCCCATCAAATTGTCATAATAACACTGCAACCTAGGCATTCATCATAGGGAGATTGTCAATCTGTTCCCTCATTTTAACAATTATTATTATTATTTTATTATTAATTATTATATATATTATTTTATATTATTATTATTTATTATATATTATTATTATCATAATTGAGGTGAATGAATTATTATTGGCTTTATTCCTTCTGTTTGAGTTTTAAATTACTAAATCAACAGTGACCTTAGAATTGTAATCTAGATCTATTTTATTAGTGAGATTGGTGATAAATGTCAATTTTTATTTTTATGTTCACATTTGAAAACCATGCAAAATAGTATTATATATTGTCGTCTTCTAAAGATTATTTCATTATTGATATTCTGGTAGTGCTGATATTATTATTTAATACATATCCCTTTCATATCTAAGTCAATCTAAGAATATGAATCCTTTATAGTGCGGAACCGTAATATTGGAAAAATGTGGAGAGGTAGCCTATTTTCGCCTCGCTTAGATCTCTGCGATATTACACGTTTATGAAAGAGAAAATATATAAAGCCTCTGTTTGATGTGAATATCTAAAGAGAGCGATATCCACTGAAAGTCAACACCTCGTGAAAGTGATATGGAGTCATTAGACACATCTCTGTGTTCACAATGACTTAGGATAGTGTGGATAATCGAGAGTACGTGAGTGAACGAAAATGTACTAGAATAGAAAAGGAACTAAGAAATATGCTGGTGGGTATACTTTTTTATGAATGAAACGCAACTTGGTTGTAAATTGTTTTTAACGAGAGCCTATTATACTGAGAATTGTAAGAAGGTGTTAGAAGAGCGCTCATTCTTGGTAACATATATAATGAAGACGAAAAATTCTTTTCCCATAATGACAAAGCGAATCACGCTTGTGAGGGAACTTCTCGTTGCAGGTTTAGAATCCGCAGATGGGATATGATGGTGATAATTTTCCGGCGGTCAATTGTGAAGAATATTGTGAGAGAATAGGTAAGCTCTGGAAAGTGATAAAAATAGTACGCCTTCGTCAGAAAATTTAACTTAAACTGGTATACAACAAAATGCGCGAATATACAGTTTTGTATGTGAGAAATATATGCACGAAGAGTCTAGAGCAAATGGGGTAAGTGCAGCGAATTGAGTGTGTGTCAGAGTTCATAAAGGTTTGCTGCTAATGGAGACTATTGCGTCTATTAAAATTACATCCTATAAAGTTACAAAACAAATGGACATATGTCGTAAAACTGTGCAGTCTTAGAGCAAAAATCTTCTTCGATGAATACACTTTCCAGATGAGGAATTAAATAATCTATTAACGCGATATGGCAGCCCAAGTTAGTGAGATTAGAGTATTGCGTAATGTTGCGAGAATCTTATAGTCGCGAGAGTGTCATAATAGCCGAGCGCGTTTGTGCGATTTACTCTTTTTTTAATAATGAAACAAGTCGGGGAAGCAATTATCATACATTATTCTAAAACAACAAATATCGTACCCCTAGTGGAATAGTCTAACCTTATTTCCGGGCTATGTAACTCACACTTGGTGCGATACAAAGTGCCCTAGATACATCCTTTCTCTTAATAACAACATAAATTGATGATAATATATTATGTTGTCCAATCATTTATTAATGCCACAGGTGGTTGCCAAATTAACCACAATGCCTCCATCGAATATGTAGATAATTTAACACCTAGTAGTAGTGTCCCTCCAAATTCACCTCGCCAAAATAGGACTTTCTATCCATCTAATAAATATAAACATTCCCCTTAAAGATAAAGGCTCACGTATTATGTCAACTTAAATAAACTATTGCTTTCGTCTATAACTAACAACAACAACAAAATCAATACCTTATACTCAAACATACTTTAACATTCACAATCAACTACTCAACACCCTACCTGCCATCTTCATCAAACATCATAACTTAACCATAGTGGGCGGTTAAATAAACATTTCTTGTAAATATTGTAAGACACCAGGACACCATGTTAAAGATTTAACTCTGAGTAGGTGATCGCTTTGCCGAATTTTGCGGTAAGCTAGGGCTTCATGTCTATGAAGAATGCCTATGCTGACAAACGAAGCGATGCAACGAGTAAAGACATGGACATATAGTTATGCATTAAGGGACTGTTCACCATCAAATTATAAATGATCGGATATAAAACAAATTATTAAATGTGACTCTACTTTGCTAGACTGTCCTTATTGTCAAAGAAGCTCAACTTAGAGGCTAATGAAATTTAATGTCTATCCATTCAGAAGTACCCTTAAAAGTGATTCAAAATTAACTTAATTATATTCAGCTCTTAGTGGTGGTGTTGCCCACTACACCAGAGCAGTGAGAATAGAACAACCTTTAAACAGACAAGAGATCTATGAAAAGCGTCGAAATGAACACGTATAGAGAGGGCGCAGATTCGACTATGCGAATCGATACCACGCCATGTTTGATCTACAATTAGTAATAAACTTTATACAGATGTGTGAAGAACTGATTTAGGTAGGAATGATTACTCATTCATGTTGAAAGTGTCGTTGCCTTATAAATAGTCACAATGTGTTCTTTTTTTAGTATTCAGATACTATAGTGTGTTAGATCTCCTTACAAGGAGTACGTGGAAATAGCAATGTGTGTAAGATTTTTCGGGATGAATACGAAACCTTCCATAGAAAGTCAAAAGACTTACCATACATATGAAAGCAATTGTTATCATGAAATAATTAAATTATCCACATTTAACGAAATCATGAGATAATAAATTCACTATATGATACATATATTTATCAATATATACTAATAATTACTACAACTAATAATAATAAGCAGTGAATCTATAACTAATTTAACCACGCCTAAGAAAGAGCTCCAATGTCTTAATGTATATAACTATAAAATAAAATAACATAAAATAATAATTAATATCAAACCATATTCACGTTTCAACCAAATAATATGTCCAAATGCAATGACAGTTCACTCACATTTCCCACTATATATCATCTATCTACTAGATGTCACATTGCGTGATAAGATAAGTATCTACCCTAGGAAAGCTTCTAATAAGTTGTCCTTAATGTAATAACTCTATTAAGCGACAATAGTATCTTATAAAGCTTTATAGACCCTAATAAATATTGCCGTATTGACAGTCCTCTTAAATGGGACTCTCCATATGTTTCTAAATCGCGTGGGCATTCATTAGGAAGTCCTTTATCCTCGCATGTCATTATTTGTATAATGTTTTAAGGGACTGCCTCGTATACTATCTTCGGATTGCAAACCCATTATCATCCACACCATAATTAGAACACAATGTTTATGGTATCTAGTCCGAATATTATATAGTTTATCCGTAGTTATCCGATTGTTAGCATATATTCCATGTTACAATGGAGATAGTTAATTAGGTTTTATTGATACTTAAATATATTATATTACAAGCTATATAAAAGAGATTAATTATCTCTGCACACCGGATCATTGGTACACAAATAATAGAGACTTATTAACTAGAAACAAATGAACACTCTCCTATGCGTAAATATATTTGAACTACAGAATATATGCGAGAGACAATCGCTAGTCATCCAAGAAGAACAAGAACCACATCGACTTGCTAAATATAGATCACGATGACTAAATCCCTTACCCTCCAGTACCACTCTATACATTACAATAGATTACGAATAAAAGCTTATAATAAGCTCAAGGATAGAAACAAATAATAAATAAGAAATAAACATAAGACTCTAAACGTAGAATAACAACTTTTGTTACTTTCACTACCTCAAATAGCATAATAAATCACCATCATTCTGTAGATGGACCATGCACGAGTCAAATCTATCCCTTAATATCACTATATTTTGACACCCATCTACCAGTGTCAGTTGTATACCCTAGTTATCAATCTACATCTAGGTAATACAATTTAAGGCTAGAAATCAATGACGTATACCCTAACCCTATAGGTGTACACAATCTATTCAGTATACTATTCCTATCCATCCGTCCAACTACACTATAAAATCATACATACATAAGTCTTACTAAAAAACATGGTCATGAACCATTCACACCCAAAATAACCTCAAAGACAATCATAACCAGGAACCATACCATTACCCTGTAATCTGACCATAATTGGCTAATTCTCGAAGATGCTTTCAGCATTGATATTCAACAGACCTGACTCTATTAGGTGCTAGCAAAAAGTAATAATCATATTATATTATATATAATTATAATATATATATATTATATATTATATATATAATATATATTATATAATATATATATTACATCTATATATTATATATTATATATATAATAATATATATATATATAATATATATTATATAAAATACAACTCTTACTGAAATCATCCAACTATGCATTAAAAGCCTCGGTGATACAGATGTGGGGTAACCTATTAATAGTACCTTCTGTTCTTATTAAACATATCAATTGAATTTACTTTACATATTTAAGATAAATCCTATATATGCGAACTTCATGTTCGTAAATAAACTTTCAAGGTCCTAATTTTTATATGAAGTGTGGAAGGATAAATATGTGCAGGGAAAACTCGAAGCTGAAGCCGCATCAATGCATTTAATATGACAATCTGTTTTACATCCTTACTCAGGCTACCCATATAATTTACATATAGAGTAAGACCCATCAAAAAACCTTGAATAGGGTGCTATTATAATGTCGAGTACTTACATAGTATAGGATTATACCGAAAAAACTAAAATTCTTAAGTCACAAAGGGGAGATTCTCTATAAATTTCCCATTTCCCAATCTGACAGATTATCCCTATTTATTATTAGCCCTTCAGGCAAGGCAAAATACTTTATCGTAACTTAATAATCGATCTTATAATTAAGGTGGTACTATAGGTTGAAATGGCCGGAAGACAGCATCGAGGAGAAAATGCTTAATATTTCAACCCCATTATCCCTTATTGGAGTGAAGTTTCTTGAATAGCCTTATTTGGCCGAAAAAAAGGATCCCGCCACGTATCCAGAGTAGCCATATGCACTTGATATGGTAATCACCTTTCATGGGAAGAAGTCTAGGGTTTATCTGCGACGATGTGCTATCATCACTAAAACCTTATAAATATATGCAGACATTATTTGGCTTAGTTATTAACGGAATAGAGGTTCTTATTACAGTCATTCTTAAGGTTAACTGACTTATATACACAATTGGAAACCTATTTCAAATTAAAATCAGATATTTAACTATACGACGAGAAGTAAGCTAATCTATTTGGATTAACATGTAAATTTTCGGTTTAATAGTAAGGGTATATGATTTCCCTTGGAAAAGAATCTTAAAGGAATTCAAGACTTCGAAGCACCAACTACTGTTAGAAAAGTTCGACAGTTTATGGTATACTGGTTTAAATAATTTATAATCGTCCAGGTACATATATATCACGAATACATGGTAATTCTATGTGATTGCTTAAATACCCTGTATTGACCATATGAAAATGTAAATCAACCATTCCTTGGACGGTTAACGAGAGAATGTCAACAGGCGTGTTTGAACAAATTAAATCAACTCTTATAAACTATAATACCACTATCTTATATTTAACGTTAAATTCCGGATAATCGTATATATATACGAAAACAGGCAATCGTAATCCACTATATTATCTAATTTTATAACAGATGCATCTGGAGAATAAGTAGTTTGCAGGTAAGCCTGTCATTAGCCAGGTTCAGGATAATGAAGAAAAAACCATATATAATATATATAGCATTACATTCTCAACAAGTATTTTCAAAGGCCTCCAAAGGGGTATAGCACTTAATCTTGAAAATGGAGAGGTTGCTGCCATTCGTATTGTGAGCCGTCCAGCGTCATATAAAAACCGATTCTTATATTTAATAAGATTAATAGATCAGAGAATTATACACAGTTAATCAATAAACACTAATCCTTATACTCTTATGCTAAACATTTAGTTCACACTTGTAAACCAACCGAGTTGCTACCGAAAAATCTGGAGGAATGTAAACTGACCTCGATTTATGAGCTTCACTATATTTACTGATAGGCAAAACTAAAATAATATATTGTGGTCTTAGCAGACTCTTTTTCGCGTGTTACGCGCGTTTATGAATTATTTATTAAAAAATCTGAGAACAAAGTGTCCTCGCAGCTATTATCCCAGTGGAAATTCCCATCCAAATAGTGAATATATATTAGTAGAACCATCTCTAATATGCCTGGTGAGGTATAGGTGGAATTCTTCCTGTCTCCTTTTTGTATGTAATTATTTCCATCACCTAAAAGTATTGTATAACAATAATGTAAGATCAATAAACCCAAATATATAAAGACATGCGATGAGTAAATATTTATTCAGTAATTCGAAAAAAAAGTTTGAATATAAGTATTCTTTTGATAGGGCCCCATTTTAAGACATATCAGAAACCAAATAATAAATAATACAATAATTAGTCCAAACTGGCAAGGTTGAAAACAAAACACACCCAATCTATATTACACAAACAATATAAAAAATTGTCAAAAATATACCAGAAAATTCAAATTTTTTATAATAACATATAAGATAATTCAACCTAATGCAAACTCGATAATATTAATAATAAAATATATATAAATAAAAATAGATAATAAAAGATTAGTTGCAGTTGAATATTAAGTTCTAAAGATATATACACCCTTCTTCAATTTAGGTTAACAATAGTTAAACAATACCATTCTGATTACAGATATTGAAAAGAAAAACCTTGATTTCATATTAGTAATTATAGCGAGGAGGGATACACTATATTATTAAATATAGCATTAAGGCTTGAAACTACAGAGAGAATAATATTATACCAAAATATCAGTGTAAATAAAAATATACCAAGTAACCATAATAATAATAATAAATTAATAATTCGGACATATAAATAAATCCAACTAAATAATATTTTAACCAACCTTATGAATTTCTAAGTAGAATAATCCTCCAATGTAAATTGATATATATATAATTGTATAATTATATAATTATAAATATTTTAATGGAATGGAGTGAATATTATATCGGAATAAATAACTCAATACATCATCTATATATATGAATTATTAAGAATCTCTAATAGATAGTATAAGGTAGAGGAATATTGATCTCTGGAATCAAGTTGCACTAACACAACTATAATTACTTATTACAATAAATTATATTATTCAATATAATATGAAGTGTTTAGAAAATTTATTCACAGATGATTCAGATTGGAAGTCATAATTATAATATATATTACTTCACTAATATTAAATAACTGATAATTGAATAATAAATAGTGATCAGTGCAAATATTCAGTATCCTTTAATGATTTAAAAAATGAATAATAAATATATAATAATGAATTAAGAATCTATTTATAGTGACGAATACATAATCAACCACGTTTCAGAGGTGACACCTTATAAAATTAAATCAGACTCGTATCTAAGAATTTATTTGAGTGTTATGATATCAGTAGATAATCAATGACTCAACTAATAATCCACTGACAATCGCGATCCATGGAAGTAACTATATCTATCCCATACGTCATTAATAAAGATGCTTAAATGCCGTCCTCGTTTAATCAGTGCTTTGTGGCCGTACAGGTAGCTAAAGTGTAAATCATTTTGAATTGTTTCATATTAGGGTCAGGAAATAAATTATATGCTCTTATAGAAAATATAATATGGCATCCCAAGTTGAGAATGATCTGTCAGGATGTCACTAGATCCTGTCACACTTGTCAATTGGCTAAATATACACTTCTAACTGTCTCTTCCTCGTCGCAACCTCCATCTCGAGTGTATATGAGCTCTTATCTCCCACATTATGTAAGCATAACCACACCCTCAGATGATCTAAGTTAATATCTATTGCCTTGAAGAATCGCGAGACCAACAAACGTAATAATAACATATGCGAATTGCGTTTATCCCGAGACCACAATTTTTAGACTCAACAAAATTCCCGTCTTCGCAATTGCTGTGTCCAATTTCCCATAAAAAATGAAGTGTGCAGTACCGCAAAACCGTCCATTAACATACGGCTTTAGCACCCAGTGATACTAACGCAGTAACTCGTACTTTTATGCCAAGTATATTCTCAGTGCCAGAGCGCTTGAGTGCCTCCTGGATAATGCAGTACGCGCTATGTTTCAGGTGTACACATCTAATGTTGACAACTCCTCATGGCTCTGTTTCGTTCTAATGTGCAAATTTATCATTAGTTACTATCAAATGACACTCTCTTACGAACCTTCACCGGAAGATAATTTTTTATAGTAGAAAGAATATGAATTTTAGGTCTTGGCCCTGAAGACTGTTTAGAATACAGAATATTTACAGTACGTTTCTGACTCTAATATGATCTCCATTCTAGTCAGTTGAGTTTGATTATACATTATTATCCAACAAGTAATGACTATATATAAAAAAAGTATTTTAATCATTCTATAGTTAACCTATGACAGAACACGGGTAATAAATACATTCTCTATATCCAAATTATTTATATTTTTAGTATGTTCCAATCAATGCTCATGTGAATCACATCCTAAAGTTAGTTTCTGCCTATGACAGGCTTCCTGACCTCCCAGGGTATGGATAGTCGTAAGAAAGCCAGTGAGACCAAAGTACCATTCCTCGAACTATGAGGCAGTTGGTGGCATCTATAGAGATTTCAAAAGTGCTCGGCCGAGACACGTCAACGTTGACGGAAATTTAAGATCAGAATGGTTATCAGGACCTATTCATTGACGAATTAGTCTTTAAAGATAATAACTCATCCATATAGATAGACGGTAACTTTGTAATAATTGTTGCGGAAGGCTCTCTTATGAGCAGAAACGGCGATTCATAGTAATAATCTCGAGTATCTATAATCATACCGGACTAAATAATAGACGGTGTGGAAAAATTTTCATGTTCCTCCAAAAAAAATTAATAATAATATTTTATAGAAAATAAACTCGAACTGACCAAATTTATTCATTCGAATATGTTTAAAACAACGACCCTTAGCTTCCAAGTGTTGCTTAAGAAATTCTACTTGGTGAGGAGAATTGAGGATTAAAAAGAGCGTAGAATGAATACAAACACCTGCACTATAAAATTTCCAAATAAATAAATATTTACCAACGGATTCTAGAACTGATAAGGAAGTGAAGTTTCTGATTTCTGGATTTATGTTCGCACAGCTAACACGGTATTTATCTGCATAATAATAATCTTTTCCACCTAATCGCAACATCTGACAATCAAAGTTTATTATATCCTATTGTTGTGGCCAATATTCCTTTAAATACGACCGCCTGGATTATTTTCCAGGGATGTGCGTCATTAACTAATATCTATTTTCTTCCATACAGACAAGGGTAGTTATTTGATTAAATTGAGAAATTTTATTACGTGTACCAGTTGAGCGATATCTCTCATAATCATTTGAGGAATTGTTTCTAACACCGGAACAGAGTCGGTGATACCACTTTTATCAATAAACCACCTAGATTTGACATAATTTCTCTTGTATAAACTAATGTGTGAAAACTATTAATCCGAGCTATATATTTTTATCTTTATACTTTCCTATTAAATATAACTCAAGATATGAGGATTTACATTATTATTAAGTTTATGCAGTGCCATTTACGAAGACATATAGTTATTTATAGTTTTAGAAGATGTAGTATTATTATATATACCATATTATTAATTATTTAGAAGGATTATTTTATCGAAATTACCAGTATAGCCAGTTTTTCGAGCTCTCCTCAAGACTTAACAGATTATTCTATTTTACGACGAACTTTTTGTTATCCTTTGCTATTAATACTTTATTAAAAATACATCCTAAACATTTCCATATTACAATATGAATTAATAACTCATTAAACTGTATAATACTTTTCCTATACTACTATTCAAAGTATTACCACATCTAATCTCTTAATTATAATGATGAATTCCCTAGATGTATCCCATTTATCAGTGTGGAACATATTTCACTTTGCATCCATAATTAATAATATAAGATATAATTTTCTAATGTAAATTTTGGACATTAGAGTCCTCCAGATATTATATACAGAAACCATGCGCTGCAATATTATCAAAAAGACTTATCTTTTGTGGTCCACAAGAGATATAGAGAAACAAAGAATCTTGCTTGAAGTTCGGGAGCTTACGCGAAACTATAAAATAAGTATAACCTTACACGTGGTATAGCAAGAGGAGATGCGGAATTTGATCATTGCTTAAGGGCAGAGGGGAGGGGATGGATTAGAGCCAAAAAAAACCGCCGATAATCAAGATTCACATAGAAAGAGAAAATCTCCCTATAGTCAGAAAGAGATCTCTCGTGAGCATGACATATACAGCATCACATCATCCTTAGAAGTAAATATACATCAATCGCTCTGGGTACTATATAACTCCCTGTGTCTTGAAGAAGACGAAGAAGCAGTACCGATACGGTGTGGTTTAGGAGTTAATATAGATAACAGCTTGGCATTATGAAGTATAGAACGTGAAGAAAGTAATGTTGCCATTTAAATTAAATACTAAAAATCCTGTAATTATCATGTAAGTGTTTTTGTGTTTAAATTGGGTTTTTGTAATAATTGTACTTATTGTTTTAATTAAATAAATTTTTTTTTGTTGTTTTAATGTTTGGGTAGAAGTTACCAGGAATAATAAGGAATAAAAAAGAGAATACAAATCATTCTTATTTGATGGAGAAATTTTAACCTGAAAAAAACTGAAATTAACCGGAACGGAATGTGATGATCTAAATCTTTTCATATTTTTCATTCGTGATTGATTGCTGGAGTGAAATGGACCTTGCTAAGAGAGACTGGAAAGAGAATTGGAGAATCGTTTCATTTCTTCGTGATGTTCTGGTTGGAATGGATCGTCTGGAGCGAGGGACACTTGAATAAATTGGGGATCATTTTTCAATTCGTCGAGTAGATTCAAAATCCATAAATTTGTTAGTAAAATTGCAAGTTTAGAGGAATATAACCCCGAAAGAAAGAGGAAATTGAAGATTTTTGTGATGTTCTGGGAGGATGGATCATCTTTTGTGGACCACACTGGAAAGGGAAGATGGTTACTACACACCTGAAAAGGAAGAATAGAAGAAAGCGATATGGGCATAACATCAATTGAATCTACAAATATATTACTAAATTTTTTTTGTCAATATAAATGCTCAAATATTTTTTTGTTTGTTTTAAAAAATGAATGTAATCTATACTACCCTTATTAAACCTGCTAACTTAAAATGGGGGGGGGCTCTAAAGAAATATTTTTATTTCCATTCTTAATACATATATATTATAATGGATAAATGTATTTATACATGATAGTCATCCATTATGATGCAGATGCTAGATCTCAATATTGGTTTGTGGAGTTTGTAATACATTTCAGATTGCTTTTCTTTTGTTTGTTGCATCTTATGGTCCAGATGATCTCGATGACCTGGAGTCGGCCGGTATGACCAAAGATGTTCCTCATACCACCTCTAAAGTAAGCATCATCAATGGATTACATATTTGTCTCAAAGGGCACATTATCCTATTTTATCAATAGTTCGAAGGAACTATTATCCCTAGATAGTGATGTTAATAGTGAATACTACTATAATTTAATACTATCACATGATATCGACTCATCTTGTATTACCTATGGATTGTATTTCTGTTTCCGTATGAATGGCATATCGCCATGAGATTGATTATTATTCTATACCAGTCAAAATCTAAAGTAGATTTAACAAGGTAAATAACATTAAAATATAACCCTGCCAGTTAAATGTAACTTTCAGAGCTATGAGGAGGTATATTATATAATTGGATGTCCCTATTATGGAATGTAGGCATTTAAATCATATAATATAATATATAAATTGAGCGTTACATAATAGATTATAATTCTAATAGATGAAATGTTATTTCTTGTACATTGCCTGCAATTACCTGACCTTCCTATTTATAAATTTCTATAGGTTAATATTGCACAATTGCACCGGAGGAAGTTCTTAAGGAATAGGTATATATATTAAGGTTAATAGCTTCAAACATTCTGAGTCCTTAAAGTGGTTGTTGATATAGTGTTTATACATATTCCTTCATTGTTCATGAATGCATATATAATCTTTAGTGGACTCTGACAATATCTTTTGAACCAGCTTATTGTTCTACTCAGGATTATGAGCCCATAACGACACTTTTGTCGTAATGAATCCTAATTTCGTTATAAAGACCACTGTGTCGTTCGAAGTAATCAATATATTAGTACAAAATAAATCAGCTTTATGTGATTAAATCCATTAAGAATATGAATAGATAATAATTCATTGAGAGCTGTTAATGAGTCACAAATTATAGAGAATAGGTTAAATTACAACTAATTAATAATAATCCGAAAATAAAAAGTAAAATTGTAATTTAAAGACATTTTAGAGGGAAATGTTAAAGAATTTTGACAACATTGGATAAATAATTTTATGATAAAATTTACATAAAAACATTTTAATTCTGTAGAATTAATTTTGTTTAAATGCCAGGTTAGGGCCATAATATAATTAGATTTAGCATCACATTTTCGTCCCTTCGTCAATAAGGTTCTTAATAGAAGATGGTACGATTAATATCTAAAATCACTATTAAACTTATACACACAATATTACGTCTCTCTTGGCTAGGATACCAAAGATTATACAGACCTGAACGATTCAGTTCAAAAAGATGAATACGGAACATTATCATATGCGTTCCTGTGAAGGACTCAAATACATTATGAGATTACTATAAAATCAAATATAATTGCCAGATAAAGTTTCATAATCGAGAGTCTTATTCATTGCTCGGTATCAGAACCAAATCTGCTACCCTAAAGAATTACCTCCGACTCTAATCTATTATTGAACAGTCAACGTAGCTTGATCCAAGTGAAGAAACTACACTCGAAGTGTCTCCCTACTCTCGAAATTAACCTCAAATTCCTTACTGTGAAATATTCAATACCCTCCAAACGTGAGTACCACTCCAGTCGTTCTTAACTCTTAATTTATAACATCCCCAGAAAGTAAACCCATTAGGTCCTCCACCACTGAAACTCCTCAACTTAAAGCAAAATCCCCTTACAACGAATGACGTATATATCTAAGAGACCAGACACTGAATAACAGCAAGATACATTAATCCAAAATACACTCCGCTCACTATATGAACTGCCTATGGAGAACCAAAAACAAAAGACCTCACTACAAACATAACACAAAAACTCGAAAACCAAACAAAATATCCTCTAGAGGAAAAATTTAGACAAAATAAAACCATACTTGAGAGAATCCCAATTCCTACTGATAAGGAATAAATAATGAATAGCAGAATGTGTTCCTATTTAAAAATATAATTATTATTTAATTATAATTACAAATAATTTAATAAATAATAATAATAATAATAATAATAATATAATTATACATCACTGCGATAATTTCATATTATGATTTATAAATTAATAATAATTATATTACCAGTCAATCCTCACACTAATTTCCCGTCAAAAATTTACAGAACAGTAATTAAAATTAAGTAAGGGAAATTGGTGAAAAATGATAGTAGTAAATATCTACTTTCAATTTATCAAAAATTAAAAAGTGGATATTAAGGTTAACACAAATATTTGGTAAATATATTATTTTCAGTAATAATTTCGATTTGTTTATTTCAAGTCATTGTTGCTAACATATGTAATATTCCACACTATATGTTGAATATGTTTATAAGTTCTTAGCTCGTTTTTACTACAAGGTCACATACTCTTTTAAGTTGCCAATTGTATATTATATTCGGTTATTTTAGTAGGGTAAGTAGAACCCATTTTTTCTGATATGGGTGATCAAACTATTTTGTTAACCAAGACCTATAAATGTCAACTCCAACGCAATTTTACGTAAGTGTTATCTTTGTTGTTTTTATTGAGATGAGAGATGTCTTTAGTAGCGAGCCAAACCCTTTTCTTCTGCCTGCAAACTAAGATGGAGGTCAAAATTTATATAGTTGCTCAGATAATATTCTTTATTGGAAACGTATCTATTCTTATTATTCGCTGCGGAAATATGCATTGCTTCTTATGGTAAAAATATTTTACATAGCGTTATATTCAATTATTCCAACATTTATTTATAAATAGTTAAAGCTATATTTGACAAGTACACTTTTTTCTATGACTAAGTAAATTTATATATACCAATATAATATATTATATATATATATTTAAAGGTAACAGGATGAGTACCTAACACCACACACTTCTCTTTGTGAAAACCCTGTTGTTAGCTAAGAGAATAGAGAAGTGGTCTCGCTTCTCTAAACTTAGCCCCCAATTCTGAAACAGAAGTGCGTAATATTCGTATTTTTCATTCGGGGGGCACCAGGCACTTCTTATAACTAATTCTTTCTTCTATTGTCCTTAGTGTTAATGCTTATTACAGCAGAGTACATACCAAATCATTAGCAATATTCATTTTCATTGATTTCACACATTCCTTACATGTAGCTCATTTTGACATTTCGGCACTCACACACACGATTCTCTCATACCACTTTACTTATATCAACACCCTATAACCAACCATGAGTTACCCACAGGATATATTTAAGAGTAATCAAACAAAACTATATCAAATCATCCTGCTTCAATCATATGTGAAGCTATAAATATTAGATTTGCCTATTAATTCCAATCTATATTAGGTACTTTGTCCTTGTATCATTTACCTCAAAATTATGAAAGATACTTTCATGTCCCTAATTACAGTATAACTTATGCTATATCTACCAACCTAATCAATATTTGTCTCCTCATTTATATATAACTCGTAACAACGAATACCACGAGGTTAAATAATATTAAAACAATGTTCAATTATAAACTCCTAAACTATATAAACTTTTTTTTTTTTATTTTTTTGATTAATTACAAATAAATATTTTATTTCTATGTTACTTAAGAAGTTTGTGCTAAATTTTATTAATTAAATGAACTGACTGTTAGTGCTTTAATTGATACTTTAAAAGTAAACTTCTAAACAACATTAAACAATCGCTAGAGATACGAAAAATGAAGAAGAGACTAGATGAGTAAAATCGGTAGAGACCTTCTTATTGAGCGAACTATTAATAAACTTATATAGTTAAATATATACTATTTATATTCCTTTTTACGGGTCGTGGGTGTTGATTCACATGGAGAGCTTAATATGACACATAATTCATAAAGTCTATTTAATCACCTGCTAATTCTGGAAACATATTCTGAGATAAATCAAGTCTTTATTATGGCTGCTGATTATTAGAATTCAGTATTTTTTTAAGGTTTACAATATGAAGGCAGTTTAATGTAGCTATAATTATCTAATTTATGTATACGACTATATAATTATCTCTAGACCTATCCTCTAAGAATTTCAGCACTACAGAGATGAGATTTACTTTCTTTGTATAAATGTACCAATCTTATGTATAACTATAGTCGAGTTACACTCTATAAAATCTTCCCTAATAGGAGCATAAGAAGATAATTATATTAAATTTAAATATTTAAACACCTCCACGTATATCTTGATTAGTAAACGTTAGAACTATTCTAAATAAGTACACTCCCGAAATTTCCCTAATCACTATGAGAGAATCGGCCCCTTGTAAATGTCGTGAGGTGAGAAAAAGTAGCAAAAAACTTTTAATTTACTTACTGGTTGCTTAGCCAAGCAAAACAAATCTAAGTACGTGAGAGAAGGGAGCTAATATTTGATTATAAGTGTAGGAATATTAATATGGTATTATAAATCTGATATGAATATTATATATATATATAATATATTAATATATTATATATTTAATAAAAATATATATTAAAATAATATTATACATTGGGTTACTGATTGTATTATACACATCCATTTATAATCAATCCATTATATAATTGACTGTAAGGATTAAGGATAAATAAATACATGGAATTAGTAATCCTATTTGAGAGTATATTATTTTTAATACTTATGCTTTGTATACATATTATATACCTATTTGATTAATATTATATAATTGAGAAATAATTAAATTAAACTTAAAAAAAAAAACTCTACATATTCTTCTATGATCACTTTCATTTAACCTTTAATCTATTGGTTAACAGATTTATTTATGCAATCTTGCAATAAAAGAAATTATTTGTGAATTTATTTATAATGGAACTAATTTAGGTTTTATGCTTTTTACTGTAATTTTAAGATATTTTTATGTTAATTCCCTTGATGAAAATATGCACGATCACTAATGATTGATTTGATTTTTTATAATGGGATATCTTGCTGTGTGCAATGCTGTAAGTTACAAACTTTGCTCTTTTCTCTACTTTGAAGAATACTGTATTTTCTGATTTTGTACCTTTATTAGTATATTCGATTAATCCCGTGGTGAGTCGTTTAGCATGTAATATATACTTGTGACATGCGAAATGAGCATCAAACAAAAATTATGATTATATAAGAATAGTTTAAGACTTAAACCCAAATATTAACGTTAAAGGTCTATTTAGTGGATATGAAGAACGTAGTGAAGTTAGGTATTCATGACCTTAACAACTTTTTTTTTTTTTAAGCCTTATTATTGTGTGGAGGGCATTATCTTATTTAAATTTATATTTTAATATATATCGTCGATCTCTTGTTATTGAAACTGATTTTTCTTCCATTGTTAAGACTTTTGTAAGTCACTACTGTAAAAACAATTACACTTGCTTTTACTCCCTTGTCATTGGTTAAATCTTGACATTACTATCATTATTCACTTATTCCCGACAACTCAACTAACAACAAAAATTAATAATATAATATATTAATAATTAGTATATATATTTAATATATATAATTATTAAATATTAATATATTAATATATATATATATATAGTATATATATATTTAAATATTATTATATATATCTATTATTAATTATATATTATAATATATATATTATTATATATATATATTAATAATATATATATATATATATATAATATATATAATATATAATATATATATATATATTGTAATATTCTACATAAATCTTATAGTGTGTTCTTTGTTCTGTATTATGTTTTCAGTATTATTAGATATCATAAGTGAATATTTAAGTTATACTGTAATGTTAATTTATGAAAAGCACTAATATACTTAACAATATTTGAGGCTATTTACATATTCTTAGTACTTACCTAATTTAAATAGGCATAAAATTTCACTTTTAGAATAAGAGTATAGAAGTGAATTATGACTATTATAAGTGTATCTTCTATATTAATATGGTATGGAAAAGTTTATATCTCTGTTATGTTTTTTATTATTTTAATTCTCATTTCAAACAGACCCCACACCACCTTTGTTGGCGAGGTTATTTAATTCATTTTTCTTATAGGTAATATATATTATACTTGAGTCTCTATTCTACTTATCATACAAACCATAATTCTTCATCACTAGTGAAAATAAGTAAATATGAGTTGTTCTCAGACCTCTGTATTTAGTAATATCAGAGGTAACTTCTCTATATTTCTTTTACTGTAATAAAATATTTTATTTAAATTTATAATTTATATTAATATTGATTATAAACAAACAAATATAGGTTTTATCTGAAACTGATTGTAAAAAAAATTACTCTACAGGTAATAAGGTCCTTGAGTGATTTTAGAGTGTGAAATACAGTGAATAATAAACAAGTGTTAGTGGTAGTAAAGAAAAAAGACTAGAAAAGTTACATAATTTATAATTATGTATCAAAATAGTCACCTTTCAACCGAGTGATAACAAAAGATCAACTAATACTAGTAAAAAAATATAAAATGAATATTAATTTAGTTGAATAATATTTTTTATATAGTGATAAATAAAATAATTTAAATACATTATTAATTAAAGTTATTATAGGTACTTAATTAAAAAGTGCTACAAATAAAGAAAGTTCTATTCGAAACATCTGTTAAAAAGATATAAATAATCTAATGAATTAATTACATATAAATTTTCATTTTTGAATACTATTTATTATATTGTATTAGTGTAATGTAGAGGCTCATAAGTATAATCATTATTATATTATACAAACCTGTGTAATAATATATAGTTTTATTATAAGAAGCAATAATTATATTTAATTATTTTTTTTGAATGACTGTAGTGAGAAAGTTCTTTATTAGATGTAATTATAATGGTATATTTATTATTTAGATTAGGCTAATTTTAAGGAAATCAAAAATATGTTAATGCATATGCATATTAAAATAGCAAAAAATTTAAAAGAATAATAGTATAATAAACAACCATATTTAGTCAGATACATATA